>CM076570.1:700989801-701114957 GCA_034641835.2 Pinus albicaulis
TTTTAATAAAGCAGCGATATCCATAGTGATCCACTGATATTTGTTCACAAACAACTCTTCCATTTTGGACTTATAGATCTCAAAACTATGCTCATTGAATTTATGCATCTATATTTTTAAACTACTTGAAACTATTTTATTACACCATAGGAATCATTTCGATATATCTCCCATTTTAATGGGGTGTATCACATTTCGAGAAAAAACACATTAGCCATAAAAGTTTCCCATTGAAACCAAAAGTGATTTGATACAAAACATAGGTTTTAACCTTATATAGGTAATTGTTTCAAATAGATTATTAATTTAAAATGAAAAATATTCAATGTAAAACACATGCAGATTAACATATAATTGTGATGCTTTCCCTTCTTTCCAACTTAGTGGACATCCTTCTAGAAAAATCCCTTTTAATGAAGCAGCGATATCCATAGTTATCCACTGATATTTGTTCACAAACGACTCTTCCATTTTGGACTTTTATATCTCAAAACTGTGCTCATTGAATTTATGCATCTATATTTTTAAACTATTTGAAACTATTTTATTACACCATAGGAATCATTTCCATATATCTCCCATTTTAATGGGGTGTATCAAATTTCGATAAAAAACACATTAGCCATAAAAGTTTCCCTTTGAAACCAAAAGTGATTTGATACAAAACATAGGTTTTAACCTTATATATAGGTAATTGTTTCAAATTATAGATTCTTAATTTAAAATGAAAAATACTCAATGTAAAACACATGCATTCTTGTACACCCTTATGTCTACGTAAAGTACTGTGAGTGATTCCACGGGTCCTCTACACCCTTCATAGGGTATAATTGGGAAGATAGTGTTAACTTCTACAAGTTCTATAGGCAGAGTCTGTAAAGGGCCAGGTAGCCTCTGGATCTCATCTTTTTTCAAAGGTGACATATCCAGTAAATGCCCCTATAGTCAATCTCTATAATAGATCTAAATAGAATTTCTTCATTTTAATATCCATAAACCTCAACCACTTTAAGGTAAACTGTGTACATGTGTCATTTCTTCCATAAATTCCTAGGCAAAGTTTTCTAAAGCATGTACATGTCATTTTTGCTTTCTCCCATTAACTTTAAAGCATGTTTTTTTGTAAGTGCATAAAATAATTTTGCAAAGCATGTAAATGTCATTTCTCTCAAGTGTTAAGTCCTAAAAATTGAACCTAAAGTGGTTGAACTCTCATAGAATTTTGAACTTCCATAGGATTTTAGTCTACCTGTTGAGTGTTAACTTCTACAAGTTTTAAAGGCAGAGTCTGTAAAGGGCCAAGTAGCCTCTGGATCTCATCTTTTCTCAAAGGTGACATATCCAGTAAATCCCCCTACAGTCAATCTCTGTAACAGATCTTTAAGTAGAAGTTCTTCATTTTAATATCCATAAACCTCAACCACTTTAAGTCAAACTGTGTACATGTGTCATTTATCCCATAAATTCTTAGGCAAAGTTTTTAAAGCATGTACATGTCATGTTGGCTTTCTCCCATTAACTTTAAAGCATGTTTTTTGTAAGTGCATAAAATAATTTTTCAAAGCATGTAAATGTCATTTCTCTCAAGCTTTAAGGCCTAAAAATTGAACCTAAAGTGGTTGAACTCTCATAGAATTTTGAACTTCCATAGGATTTCAGTCTATCTGTTCAACGTTAACTTCTACAAATTCTAAAGGCAGAGTCTGTAAAGGGCAAGGTAGCCTCTAGATCTCATCCTTTCTCAAAGGTGACATGTCCAGTATATGCCCCTACAGTCAATCTTTGTAACAAATCTAAATAGAAGTTTTTCATTTTCATATCCATAAAACACTACCACTCTAAGGCAAACCTTGTACATGTGTCATTTCTCTTTTTTCAAAGGTGACATATCTAGCAAATTCCCCTACATTCAATCTCTGTAACAGATCTAAATAGAAGTTTTTCATTTTCATATCCATAAACCACTACCACTCTAAGGCAAAGCTTGTACATGTGTCATTTCTCCCTTCTCCGTAAAATTATAAGAAAACTTTAAGGCATGTGTCATTTCTATTTCATTTCTCCCACAAACTCATAAAGGTGTGACTTTTGACATAACTAGTTGTTTTAGTAAGTGCATAAAATTTATTTCTCCCACAAACTAAAGGCTTCCTCCCATTAATTCTAGATGTGAATTCTACCATAAAAATTTTAAGTCAAACTTTAAGATAAACCATGCACATGTCATTTATCTCATGATCTTGTGTCATTTCTCCCATGCATTTGCAATAAATGTCAATTGAATATATATTTTTATTGAATTTGTTTTTTTTGCAAGGATAAGAAAACCATTAAATATAGTTGAAAAATGGAAATTATGAATATAAGTTTATTGCTATCCCAATCCAGGGAAAGTAGTGATTACATATGTGCTTTCCAATATTGCGACAGGAAAAGTCATCCAAAGGAAAATAAATATACCAGGAAGAACAATAAACAATGAGGCATATTATATTGGATTGATAGAAGGCTTGGGAATAGCGATGAAGTATGGATCAAATGGAATTGTAGTTTTCACCAATTCTGAACTTGTGTGCAACCAGATGAATTGCGTGTACTAAGTTAAGAAGGAGAGGCTAAAATAACTGCATGGAATAGCAAACAATATTGTTAGCAAATTTCAATTTTTTAGTATAAGGCATTGTACAAATGTGAATAAGATGTATGTTGATCTATTGCATGGGGAAATGCCAATTCAGGATTCATCTATCAAAGATGAATTAATAGATGAATTAAAATTATACGGGCCAATGCCAATGCAAGATTCATCTCTAAAAGATGAATTGGTTTTGAGATGCTCTTCTTCAAAAATTCAAGATTCATCTCTCAAAGATGAATTAGTTTTGAGACACTCTTCTTCAAAAATTCAAGATTCATCTCTCAAAGATGAATTAGTGTTGAGACGCTCTCCTTCAAAATTTATTGATGGAAATTGTAACATATCTTGGATATGTGTGTGTTTTGTACTTATAAATGCATCTTTTTTAATGACCATGTGTTTTTTTCAATTATATACCAAGTGTGCTCCCACCACACCATGTAAAGTGCAACTTGGTGAACTTCACATTTGCAACAAGTGGTGAACTTCACATTTTTATAAAATTAAAATGCGGGGACTTCAACAATTTTTTGTTTAAATGGAGTTTCACTTCTTTTTTAATGACAATGTGTTTTTTTCAATTTTATACCAAGTGTGCTCCCACCATGTAAAGCACAATTTGGTGAAATTATCATTTTTATAATTTTATTTTGTTTAAATTGAGTTTCACACATCAATTAGTGCTTTGAAAGTTGTCTTTTACATAATTTTTGTACAGTAAATTACATTAATTTTCTGAAATTTATTTTGAATTTATTTTAAATTCTAGTCATTTAAAAAAATAATTGTAAATGTCCACCATAGATATATATATCATGGAGGATGAACGATGAAGATCAACAGAAGCCCATATCTCTAAGACAGGGGGATTGGGGATCGAGGGATGTTCATGGTATTTAAATATAATCTTAAATCTCCATACATGTGTGTACATATGGAATTGATTTTTTATCGACTTTGTGAGTTAAAAATTAGTTTTTAATAAGTTTATTTTTTTATTTTTTAGGAGATAAGAGGAGAAGGGTCTCTACTCCATCCATGGAGCATGCCCATGGCTCACCCATTCGTGGTACAGTTCACACAATTTAATAAATGAATATGTACATGTTTTTATATGTATGAATGTATTTTTCAATTGATTATAAATTCGTATTTGTTTATGAAGCTTCTCTCTCGTCTCGAGAGGTTGGTGGTGGTTCAAATCCCCTTAAAGGGCCATCAATAAGTGCTAGCAAGTTGCGTGAAGGTGGTGATATTTATTCCCCCGGAGGCCAATCAATGGTTGGTGGTGTTGGTTCTCAGCAGGGTCGTTCTGGTTCTCAACAGTTTCAGGGTGGGGAAGATGCTAGCCAACCACATCAAGGTTGCCATCAATTTGAATATTTTTTTCATTCAATTTGTACAAATTTTTTTACATGTGTTTTTTCTAGTATAAAAAATTTTATATATTGATGCAGACGCTGAAAATTCTCCAAATGTTGGTCGAAATAGACGAAGGGAAGAACGCTTCATTCAAGAAGAAGGTTTTCCACCCACCACGACATATTCGGCCAACATTTCTGATATACCGTGGGAAAGAAACATGCAACAATGCACCTTAGAAAGGTGTCAACAACTTCATGCAAAATTGCAGAGAGATCTCGTGTCTTTGACTCTACCTGCCAGTGTTGACAAAGCTTGGAAATAGTTACACATTCTTTAAGAAAACTAGTAGATGTTGCCAAAAGCTTAGGCCAACCACGAATTCTTTTGTGGATGTCATGAGAAAAAGAAAGGAAACAGTGATGGGACCCGATAAATGGGAGGCTGTTAAAGAAAGAGTGACAACATCAATGGCAAAGTCTATGTTTAATTTTAAAGAAGGGCCTAAAATAAATATGTTGAAGGTGCAATGTTTCAAGCACTCTAATATAGCTCACTATTTGTATGATATACATCTTGCGGCTTATGGAAGACTCCCATGGAACGACGAGGTTCCACTTTATTTTGCAAAATTGCTTTATGCAAAAATATTTTTGGAAATGAAACCCAATTACAATGACCTTCCCTCTAAATTTTTTGGTCCTGGGAAAGGTAGATTGTGTGACCGTAGGGGCGCTAGGCGTGATGTTGAGTTTCCTCGTCCTGAGCCACCATTGGTTACTCGACCTGTTCGTGTCGAAACTTTGCGGTCAGAGATGGAAGCCACTTCTCAAATTAGTCGAGAAGCAAGGGATGCCATCATCGACAATGTTCACAGTGGATTGGGTGGAGTCAATGTTTGTCTGAATCGACAAAGAGCACGCAATAATGTATACACCAATTTTGTGTATTATACAAATGAAGAGATTGACAACATGAGTGTTGAAGATCTGAAAACATATGCAAAGAATTGTCGCAATGGTTGGCATGACCTAATGGTTCATGAGGAAGAGGGCATGGGAACGGTATGTGTTAATGGTTAGGATTCAATTATTTTAACACATACATACAATTTGTAATATATATATATATATATATATATATATATATATATATATATATATATATATATATATATATATATATATATATATATATATATATAACACCAATTTGTATTATTATATGTTAACACTATTTCCAATTGTCACGCTTGATGAATGAAGAAAATGTTAATATCACGTTCGGAACCTTAGGTTCAAACAATCAAGATGGGTCTCACCATCAAGATATGTTGGCAAATGTTAGTGTTTTTTAAACTTGATATTTTTAAAATAAATAATTATGCACACATGTACATTTTCATGTATATATAATAAAATGTTTTAACAGATTTTGATTCCATCCGTTGTTTTTGGGATGGCGGTACCTTCTTCTTCCTTAGGAGATGTACCTTCTACTTCCTTAGGAGATGTGTCAGGTTCACAACAAGTATGGAAAAATTTTCACTTTTAAAATTTATATGTTTTTAAGTTATATATATTCCACCTCAAAAAGTTCCATTAAAAAATGAGATATATCTATATCTTGAGTTATTTTAAATTTTTTGAATTTTAGGTTTTTGGAGATTTTCTTTTGGAGCCTCCCTTAGGAGATGTCCCAAATTCACCTGCAGAAATATTCAATTTTTCACTTTTAAATATATATGTTTTTTTAAAAGTTATAATTTATAAATTGAAGTTTAAAAGTTTTATTATAAATTGAGATCTTGATATTGAGTTATTTTATACTTTTAAAATTTTGAATTTTAGGTTTCTATAGAATATTTCTTTAATCCACGGACTCTAGCGATGGAGATAGGAACATCCACACCATTTCAACCATTTGAACAAGTTGTCTAACTTTTTTTTTAATATTATTGAAAATAAGTTTATATACATGCATTTTCATTTGAACATTATATATATATATATATATAATTGTACATGTATATTGCACAGTTTACTATTGGAGATGTTCCCGTGGTGGAAGTTGTAGCAGACGAGCAACAAATGGAGAGGGAACCTCATGAGGTATTGCATGATTTTTTTTACATTTTTTTTTACATGAAGTTCTATATATTCTCACTCAATTTTAAAACATCAAATTTTTAATGTACGTAAGTGCATTACGTGCAGGGTTTCCCCATGCTTCGCGAGAATAGCTCGCTGAGATTGAGACTTTCGTTTGAAAGACACTACATCCATCTATATTTGATGGATGATTTCTAGATTTGATTAAGATTTCTAGTCTTAAATTTACTTTTTTATATATTATCTAGATGCGAGTACATATATATATATATATATATATATATATATATATATATATATATAACTCGATACTTGATACTTGTGAGATCTACAAATTTTGGACATATTTTTATGTGAACTACATTTGGATAGTTGAACTACTAGTAATGTTGTGATCTATAAATTAATGTTTTTCTTTTGAACTGCATTTGGCATGTGAAGTAATGTTGTGTTATAATTTGTTTTGTTTTTAAAACTTAAGTTTTGGATGGTTGAAGTACATTTGGCATGTGAAGTAATGTTGTGTTATAATTTGTTTGGTTTTGAAACTTAAGTTTTGGATAGTTGAACTACATTTGGCATATGAAGTAATGTTGTGTTATAATTTGTTTTGTTTTTAAAACTTAAGTTTTGGATGGTTGAAGTACATTTGGCATGTGAAGTAATGTTGTGATATATAATTTTTTTGTTAAATTAAAACTTGAGTTTTGGATAGTTGATCTACATTTGGCATGTGATATAATGTTAAATGTTTTTATTGGATAGTTGAACTACAATTGGCATGGCATTTGAAGTAATGTTTTGATATAATCAAAAAGTTTTTAAAACTCAAGTTTTGGATGGTTGAAATACATTTTGCATGTGAAGTAATGTTGTGATCTATAATTTTTTGTTAAATTAAAACTTTTAAGTTTTGGATGGTTGATCTACATTTTCCATGTGATATAATGTTAAATGTTTTTATTGGATAGTTGAACTACAATTGGCATGGCATGTGAAGTAATGTTGTGATATATATCAAAAGTTTTTAAAACTCAAGTTTTGGATGGTTGAAGTACATTTGGCATGTGAAAGTAGCGTCATGAAGTACAATATATATATATATATATATATATATATATATATATATATATATATATATATATATACAATCATAAGATTCTAGGTCTTGTTAGATGTAGTTGAAAACAATCATAAAATTTTAAAAATGCAATCTATAATGTACATATATGTCCATTATTTTTCATCAATGCACATGTATAGAAAAGCTACTTTGAGTTTAATTCCATTCTAGAACATATATATCCGATTCTGACATTTTTCATCAATGCATATAGAAAAAGCTATTTGAATAGTTAATTTCTTTCTAGAACATATATATCTAGTACTTCAACATTTTTCATCAATGCACATGGGAAAACTACTTGAACAATTAATTGCATTCTAGAACACACACACACACATATATATATATCCAATACGTGCAACAATTTTCATCAATGCACATAGAAAATCTACTTTCAGGTTACATTGCCTAGTAACATATCCCGACCATTGGATGGACAAATTACGTACTAGATTTTCTATCGAGGAATAGAGATGTGGGTCAAATCCCACCAAAATTCAAAGAAGTGCTCAGAGTCTCTTGTCTGAGAGGAATCTTGGTACAAAACTATCTCATGGATGATTTATTTACATTCCATAATTTTTACTAGAAAATCCCATGAGAAAAAAGCGTGGTCACATTCGGATCCATTATTATATATCGAAGTACGTGCAACATTTTTCATCAATGCACATAGAACAACTACTTTCAGTTAATTTCATTCTGGAACATATATATTCAATACATGAAACATTTTTCATCAATGCACATATAGTAAAACTACTTGAATAGTTAATTGCATTCTAGAACATATATATATATATATATATATATATATATATATATATATATATATATATATATATATCCAATACATGCAACATTTTTCATCAATGCATGTATAGAAAAGCTACTTTCAGTTGATCCTTGTGTGCATGTACCAAAACAATATTTACATGTACAAGCACTTACACTGATAACATAACAACTGCAGCTCAATTTTTAGTTGAGTTACGGGAAGTTTTAAAACATAATCCAAAGAGAAGAAATTGTTGGGCAGTTCAATCAAAAAAAAATCCAATGGAATGCCATCTTCAATGATTTGTTCATTATCGGATTTGACATTTTTCATTTCTTAATTTTCGGTTTTTTTCTTTGATTGAACCTCTATCTAATTTATGTGTCTTTCGCACACACCAAGAGACTATATTGACAACTTATGACATCGGGGTTCATAGTCTTCAAAGTAAACAAAATCCCCACTTTGATTAGTTTGTCTCGAAAAAATAACCTTTCAATATAATAGATCCTCTTTTATATGGAAACCCATGATCATTATAGTTTTCTAATAATTTCATTTTTCACTCGATGCAGCGCATCAAATAATACTTCACATTTTCATCGTTAGTCAGTAGGTGCAATTGACCCAAAAACATCTCCTGCACAATAAAACAAACTTAACAAAATTAAATGTATTTAAATTTATTTCTAGATCTTTATCATTTGAAAGAAATTCAAATGTTACCTTCTCTAAACAAGATCGAAACTCAATCACCATCGGATGATATTGTAGTCTCCTCTAATTCCATTTCTTCAAAACATTGCAACGAGACATTTTTTCCCTTTGTATTTAGCTTTGTATGTTTCCAATATTTTATGTACATTTTGTTTTCACAAACGTCATTGGATTACGTGTTGTCTATGCAAACATGACAAAATCAAGAATATTTTATTTTATCGAATGCAAACACATTTCTCGACAACTTTGTTTAATTGAATGCAATTTTGAGTCCTTTTTATTGTTTCAACGTCATTTCCAATTGATCTATCTACTTCTTCGATCCCAATATGCCAAAAAAACCTTTATATGGAAATTTTAAAGAAGAATGTAAATATGATATCGAAATACAATCAACGATAATCAATCAAAAATAATCAAATTGCGATAAATGTACATTGTTTTAAAATTAGATATCCAATAAAAATTAAATTGAATGTACCTTCGCACTTCCCCGATTGGTTAGTCTCATGGCTTAGAGTGGCGATGCACCATTGAAAAACTTCTTTAGCGTCCACAAAGTAGGCTTGCAAAGGGATTCATTTGATATCTTCGAAGTGCTCGTTTTATGCATGCCTCACTGCTTGTCATGTTCTCCTTTTCCATGACCAATCTCGAAGAAATTCCAACAATGTTTAATGCGAGGTTTTCTTATGAAGACAACACAACCAAAAGAATGATCGTGCAGATTTGAATTGACCTGCGCATCCATACGACCATATCAATGTTCATTGAATTTTATTCCACGACTTTTCAAGGAGTCATAAATCTTTCCAAAATAGTGTTGTACAAAATATGTATCATGTATACGATCATCAACGATATAAAAAGTGATATTCTTTAATAACACGTCGATTTTCATCGGTGATTTCTATATTATCAACATTTTGTTCGAGCATGTCTATATAGAATATGGACGAGCACGGAGACTTGTAGTGGAATGATAGTATTCACTCTAAATTTATTTTTGTGGAACAAATGTGTATTTTTTTGTAAAATCAATTACTGACAAAATGGTCCATGGCGGAAAAACTTCATGGGATTTTTTGAATTGCAAGTCTTGCCATCGAGCTCTATGGGAATGCTTGGTGTATTTATAAATTTCTGCCTCAAACTTTCTCAAAAAATCTATCACAAAAATTTCTTCTTCTCGTAATTCTATTCTTTGAGCATTATTTGAACCTTGAATCGATGTATGGATATATTCATCTCTCTTCCATTTCACTTTCATGTTGGACAATGATTGATCATTTATATCAATACAATATTTGTTTTGAAATTTAGTCAAATTTCTACAATCATCGCATTTTTTACCACCAACACATTTATTTTCGTAAAATATTTCATCGCTTGTCTTTCACATAGAATTTGAGATATGAAATCATGGATAGTGGAAGGAGGAGGTGAATCCTTCTAAAATGTTCTACCAAAATTAAGGAATGTGTCATAATATAACTCAAATTCCACATGATAATGACAACAACAAGTGTTGTGAAACCAGCTCCAAAAATAGAATAAAAGAGATATCAATGCCTTAGAAATAAGCCTCTTCGAGGGGGCAACCTCCAATACATTACACGAATGAACAATTCTTGGATGATTCAAATTACAAAACCTCATTTCTATATATAGGAGTCCATGGGGCCACAATGTAATCTTAGTGGGGCCACAATGTAATCCTAGCTGACCTAACAATAATAATTTAAGGGCACAATAAGAACAATATGGGGGGTTACACGGGGTACAATAATAACAATAAAGGGGGTTACACTAACAACAATAAGGGACTATACAAGTAATATAGGGACCTAACATGCCCCTCTCCTTCAAAAAGTGTTGTCCTCAACGCTTGAGTAGCTCTGAGTGTTTTTGTATAAAAATTCTCATCCTCCCATGTAGAATCTTGATGGGTAAGTTCTTCCACTTGATGAGATACTCTGAAATTGATCTATTTCGTATGCGATCGAGTTCTTGTTTTCAGTGACCATCGTGAGTTCCAATATGATTTTTTCTTCCTCATCGAAGTTTCGGGAAATATTGTTTGAGCTCGGAATATTTTCACCTATAACCTTCTTTAAGCATGAAACATGGAGCATTGAATGCCCTCATGAAGAAGCAGGAATCTCCAATTTGTATGCCATAGTACCAATATTTTGCAACACCTTGTAAGGACCATAGTACTTTGGCGATAATTTATTATCCTTCTTAGCTTGCTTGAGGGACATTTGTTTGTATGGTTGTAACCATAAAAATACCCAGTCTCCTACATCAAAACTTCTCTCGCTACGATGTTGATCTGCCTGTTGTTTCATTTTATTTTGTGCCAAATTCCAGTTATCCTTTTAAGAGCTAGAGAAATTCTTATTGATGCTCGATGTGATCTTCCACTGCTTGAACCTTCGAATTTTCTCTTAAAGATGATGTGATGGACGGTGGATGATATCCATAAAGTGCCATAAATGGGGTCATTTTTACTGTAGTATGGAAGGAAGCGTTATACAACCATTCAGCGAGAGGTAACCACTTGACCCATTGTGTTTGTTTATTAGATACAAAACAACTAAGATATCCTTCCAAACATTTATTTACTATCTCAGTTTGACCATCGGATTGATGATGATAAGATGAGCTATGAGCTAATTGAGTACCAAAACAAGAAAATAACTTCGTCCAAAAATTTCCAGTAAAAATGGGATCTTTGTCGCTCACAATAACCCTTGGGTTTCCATGTAGCTTTTGAATTGTGTCCATAAATTTAGTAGCAACTATAATTTATTTAAATGGATGAGATAATGCACAGTGTGCATACTTGGTAAGTCTATCAACTACCACAATGATGAAACTCTTTCCTTCTGGACTTAGGTAAACCTGTGATAAAATCCATTGAAATCTCCTCCCATTGTTGACTTGGAATGGATAAAGGTTGTAGAAGACCCTAGAGTCTTAATTGTCTCAACTTTATTCTGCTAGAAAATCAAACATTCATCGCAAACTTTTGAATATCAGATTTAAGGCCATCCCAAAAAAATTCTTTTCTTCACCACTGTGGTAAGTTTTTAAAAATCCTGAGTGTCATCCTAAAGGAGAAGTGTGCAATTCCAAAAGAATATTTTGTTTTAGTTGGGAATTCTTACAAATATATAAGCGATCTTTATACCATAAGGAATCATTTTTCCAACTAAATGTATCAGATGTACTAGGATCTTGTTGTAGTTTTTGAATGAGTGTCCACACTTCTTTGTCCTTCTTCCATTCATCCTTTTCTTCGGTTATCCAATCTGGTTGGATAATAGAAATGGCACAAATAAATGCTTCCACCTCTTCATTATTTCTTGAGAGTGCATCTGCAACAACATTTAGCTTCCATTTTTTGTACATTATTTCAAAGTAATAACCCAACATCTTTGTGACCCATTTTTTGCTCTTCGAGAAGATAGTCTGTGTTCCAAAAAGTGTTTAAGACTATCATGATTAGTTTTTACCTTGAAGTGTCTTCCCATTAGGTAAGTTCGCCATTTCTTTAGTGCATGCAGTATCGCTAACATTTATTTCTCATAAATATCTTTCTGTAAATACTTTCCTTTGATTGGACAGCTTTCAAAAGCAATGGTTCTTCCTTCTTGCATTAAAACAACACCAATTCCATTTCTTGAGGCATCACATTCCACAATAAAGGTTTATGTGAAGTCTGGCATAGCTAAGACCGGTGCTAGGCACATTGACTCTTTAAGATGTTCAAAGGCCTTAGTTTAGCTTCGAGAGTCCATGAAAATCCATCTTTCTTCAATAATGTTGTTAGAGGTGATGCTATTCTCCCATAATTCTTAACAAACTTGTGATAATACACTCGTTAACCCTGAGAAGTCCTCGCAATCGCTTTATGGTTGTGGGGACTCTTCATTCTTTAATGGATTTAATTTTGTTAGGGTCTACCTTAACACCCTTGTGAGACTACGATATGACCCGGATATTCCACCTCTTGTGCTCCAAAGAAACATTTGGATGTTTTTGCATATAATTGTTTCTCCTTGCAATAGTTTGAGACTCCATGCTAAACATGTTGGACATGATCCTTCCAAGACCTATTGTAGATTAGTATATCATCAAAATATACTAGCACAAATTTTCTAAGGAATGTTTTGAAAAATGGAATTCATCAAGCCTTGAAATGTAGAACGTGCATTGGTAAGGCTAAAAAGGCATGACCAAAAATTCATAATGACCCTCATGATTTCGAAATGTTGTTTTCGAATATCTTCGTCTTCATTCTAATTTAATGATATCCTAAACGAAGATCAACTTGGTAAAATAAATTGCTCCATGTAATTCATCCCAATAATTAATCAATCACTAGGGAATGGGAAATTTATCTTTTAACAGTGAGCTTATTGAGCTCCCTATAATCTAGGACACATGCACCATGATCCATCCCTTCTTGTGTACCAATACTATAGGAGCAGAGAAAAAACTTTGACTAGGTTGAATTATACCGACCTCTAACATTTCTGCAATTATACGTTCAATTTCGCTTCTTTTGGACATAAGGATATCTATAAGGCTTGATGTTTGGAGGAACACTTCACGGAATCAAATGAATAGCATGATCATGATCACAAATAGGTGGAAGTCCTTTGGGAGTTTCAAAAAACCTTGGAATGATTGTCCGAGATTTTTTTCGATATCTACGAGAAATAGATGATTTTGATGTTGGAACTTCTAGTGAGCATAATTGTGCAAATTACGCCTCAGTCGTTATTTCTTTAGAATCTTTTTCATAACATTAGATCTTATTATCTTTCCGGCTTCCTGCAATACCTCGTAATTCGACTTCCTTTCTTGAAAGAAAAAAATTTCAAGAAAAGTTCTTGAAAATTAAAAACTATCGTCTCCAAAGATTGTAACCATTATACTCCTAGTACAACATCGGCACCTCCCATAGGAATGGAAAGCATTGGACTATTCAATACATATTCCCCCATGGTTAGCTTGATATTATGGCATTTTCCAAAGCAATTTATAGTTCCTCCATTTGCAACCATCACTTGACATTCTGGATGCTCGGGTATAGAAACAATTCAATTCCTTGGCTACCTTTCGATGAATAAAATTATGGGTACTACTCGAATCAATCAACACTATTACCTTTTTCTTCTTGATATGTCATTCTATCTTGAGAGTTTGAGGAGTGGTAATTCTATCAATGCATTACACGATATGATCGGATCATTTCTTCCTCTTCTAAGGTTGGTTCTCGGTGTATATCCTCTTCTTGTTCATTTTCTTCTTCCTCCTCACAATCTATGTAAAATAATTTCTTCTCGTCTACACTTCATGACCTTTAGTGTATTTGCTATCACAGCCTGTAGCAAAGCCCTTTTTCTCTTTTTTCTTCCAATTGTTGTGGTGTCAACCTTGTAGAGTTGTGGAAATCTAGGAGTAGCAACACTTCCTCTTTATATAAGTGAGTGGTAGGCTTCCTATGCTTCATAATTTTACATTCAATTTTTCTTGCCAACCTGAATGCCTTCTCCAATGAATCAGGTTCCAAAACGCAAACTTCATATTGGATGTTATCCTTCAAATTACATATAAAGAGATCAATCTTGTGTTCCTCTGGAATATCAGTTACCCTTATATTATATTTTTGGAAGTCCTCAATGTGCTCCCCCACTAAACCCTTTTGTTTGATATTTATCAATTGGCTAAATAAGGTGTTTCTCTTTGTATCATCATAATGTGCTATCATTTCCTCCATAAAAATTGACCAAGTGACAATCTTTTTACGGAAGCAAAGCCATCGATACCATACAAATGTATTTTGTTCTAAATGTAAAGTTGCAATGTGTACCTTTTGTGTGTTTTTCACATTATTGAGATAAAAATATTGTTCCATCTGTAGTATTCATGTTACAGGATCCTTTCCATCAAACTTCCTCATATCCATTTTTGGAATATGGTGGTTCTACCCGCCAACATTAGAGTTTATGAAATCATGATTAACATTTATTTTGTTCTCATCATGAGTTTCCTCTACTATCTTTTCACCATTAGGAAACATTTGTTGTATCAACTTTGTCAAACCTTCCATGTCTGCTTTTAGATCATTCTTCATGTTTTCCATTTTTTCATCGATCTTAGCTTCCATGTCATCCATCTTAGATTCCATGCCCAGATTCCATGCCATCTATCTTAGCTTCCATGCCATTCTTCAAACCATCCATCTTAGATTCCACGCCTTTATTCAAACTATCCATCTTAGTTTCTACATCTTTCTTCAAAACTTCCATGTCATTTTTTGTTGCTCTTTGCGAGAGTGAAATTTGTTGCACTTGCTCTTGTAAATTTGATATGTCATGTTTCCATTCTACATCTTCATGAGTCATAGTAGAGCCTTCTAAAGACTTAATGGGTGTTGAATTATTTTTAGGAGAAATTTCAGAACCCAATACTGAAATATATTCTACAATATGCCCTTGGAATCAATTCAACTTGATTCTTCAAACAAGACTTATGCAATTCGATACAAACCTTTTACTTGCTTTTGAGGAGCTTGATATTGAAATTGACTTATCTTTATACTCTCGGATCCTCAATATGCAGATTCGGCCTGTAGTATTCCTCTGAAGATTCTTTCAAATGCCACGGGTCTGACTTGATTTGGATTCTTCAAGAAAACATTATGTCCAATCTCCCACAATGACCTAATTATGGACTGGTTCAGTAGAGCGCACTTGTATGACTTTCCACGTGTCACGGTTTGCTCCTTTGGCTCTGAAATTTATAGATAGGAAACTAAAGTTCATGTACTTCCAGTCACTTTTTATAGAATTCCAATCCAATGCTCAGAGAGAGAGTTATGAAGATTTTCCCATGATCACCGCTTTGATATGAAATTTGGGAGCCTGAAAAAGACCTACATTCCACAGATCATATCTCCGAAAATGTTGCGAACCAAGCTCTAAAATTTTACGACAATTTTCCTCAGGATGTCAGCTTCGCTCTCTAAAAATTTCAGCTTCTGAACCTTCGTAGAAAAAATTTATAGCGAAAATTCTGCGATGACATTTTTAAGTGAAATTCAGGAGCCTGCAAAAAGACCTAACTTAAACAGATCATATCTCCTAAAATATTGTGAGACCAAAGCTCTGAAATTTTGCAAAACTATTTTCCTCAGATTTCGGTTTCACACTCTAAAAATTTCAACTTTCGAACCTTCATAGAAAAAAAATGTTATAAGCGAAAATTCTCATGTATCTCGTTTAGAAGCGACGAAACTCTAATATCAAAGCTCACGATACCAAATGTTGTGAAACCAACTCCAAAAATAGAAGAAAAGAGATATCAATGCCTTAGAAATAAGCCACACTTCGAGGGGGCAACCTCCAATACATTACATGAATTAACAATTCTTGGATGATTCAAATTACAAAACCTCATTTCTATATATAAGAGTCCATGGGGCCACAATGTAATCTTAGTGGGGCCACATTGTAATCCTAGCCGACCTAACAATAATAAGTTAAGGGAACAATAATAACAATATGGGGGTTACATGGGTACAATAATAGAAATAAGGGGGTTACACTAACAACAATAAGGGACTATACTAGTAATATAGGGACCTAACAACAAGTGTCGCGTACAATGATAGGTTTTACATACCATGGTTTTTGTTGAACAAAAGCAATCATTGACCCATGAATTTCATGATTCTCTTCTTTTGAAATTGTTGAAACAAACTCTATCTAAGTGGTTTCCAAGAAATTTTTTTCATGTTCTTCGTACTGATTTCGTGCTATTCTTCTTCGCATCACATCCCTTGCATTTGGTGAAACACGTGATTTTTTTCTTCCAATATTCATATATTATTTTTTTAACATGTTCTCCAAGTCTATATTTGTATGGTTGCTCTAATAAATAGCTCTCCAACAAGCGAGTTCATCATTTACATCTATTTGCAACCAAAATTTCCGATGTTTTTTGCAAAGTTTTTTGTGAGGTTCCTAATGCTTGTGCCATAGATTTTACTAAGCGATTCTCTTTAGTACTTGATGAAACCACTGCCATATGTATTACTCTACATACAAATGAAACATTTTTCTATCTAGATCTTCTAATTGAATTTATAGCACTATTTATATTTTTAATCACATTTTCCTTCATTTCTTTATCTTTGGTTGATTTTCGAATACCCAATAAAGTCGTAGCTTCTTTTAATTTCCTTAATGATAGGAGACCTTTCAATATTTGGGCTTGAATTGTCACATTTTCCTTTATGAAGTACGTATCAAAAATCTGGTTAACACGATATCGTATATAATGGTTAGCTCCTTTACCTCCATATGTGTGAGTGTCAACATTTTCTAACATCTCATCATCGATATTGATTTCATCTGTACATATTCAAATGAATAGTACATAATAAGTTTACATGTTCAATAAATAACTAAATCAATAAATATATGTATAATTTCAATAATACAGTATTGATCTTGAGGCATATACTGTCCCTGAGGTTGACCTTGAGGTATGTACTATCCTTGAGGTTGATACTGACCCTGAGGTATGTATTTTCCTTGAGGTTGCCCCCCAGGTTGTATTTGATTACTTTGAGGTTGCCCCCCAGGTTTTATTTGATTACTTTGAGGTTGCCCCCCGGCGATAAATTACTACCTTGAGAAACGAGGTTGGGATATATCCGGACATCATATAAATTTTGCTCATTGTTCAAAGTTCCGTATTTGATTCATTTGGGCCAGATGATGACATTGGTTTTTTGAGAAGAGGAGATAGCTACTGAGAATGTACCAGAGAGCGAGCGATAGCTCTACGAGAACAGACGGACCACCATACAAAAAATTTCTAGCAATTACGAGTAAACATCGATGACTCATTAGACATGTTTAGCGGAGGTCTATAACCTATGGGTGTAGGGAAAAATGGAATTAGAGGTGGCAAATAATCTATACCTACATTTTGTAGAAAATATGTTAATGAAGAGTACCAAGCGTCTTGTCTGAAAGGACTGTAAAAAATTGATTCATGTTATCTAATATTTAAAGATTCCTGAGCTAAAGGAAGAACAACTTCTTCTTCAATATCAGTAATTTCCTTCAATGCTAATGAGGTCAAGAGGAAGATCTTCTATGATATGGTTTATTACTACGGGTGAATGAGGATGACTAGAAGTTGGAGGAGAAAATTATAAAGTAGGTTCAGACGTAGCATGATTGGTTTCCGGTTTAGAAATTTCGAGTTTTTCGACTGATAACTCCACTTGTTGCAAAAGCAACTTCAATTAATTCGGAAATTGAAATTGTTTGTGGAGTATGATCTGCTATTTGCGGTTGATCTACTTCAGAATCATGATGAATAATTATGGATGATTCTCCATGTTCTGTTAATCCAGTTCTGCTGATAACATTTGGTATTAGAGATTTAAGTTTTTCTAATTGGCTTGGTGTATACTCAGGCGGTTTCCCTTGAATTCTACGAAATTGTCTTGGTAATTCTACCACGATTAAAACTTTTAACACACGCAAACAAAGAAAATTTCAATCAAATGATCCTAAGGTCACTAAGAAAACAATCAAATTAATCACACGCCTATAGAAAAATCTAAGAGATCAATCCACACACAAACAGCAGATTCCCGCACTAAAAACACTAGTTGGTGATGAAATCCAACATTGTAGAGATTTTAATGCAGAAATGGCGAGTTGGAATAGTTACCCCTGACAACTCTGCTAATGAAACAGACAGTGCAAGTTTCTCCACTTAAAGCATCTCGGTAGAAGATAACCCTCCAGAAGAGTCCAAGTGAGTCTACGTCGATGTCGCTCGCAGCTGCGGTGGACCTCCCCTCCACCAGTCACCTTGGGAAAGAATCCTAAAGTTTATGGCTACTAAGGTCACCAGCAGGAACACACATACCTTTGGGGAAACCTACCACAATCCAACATACACGCAAGGGCGAGGTAACAAGAAGCTCAATCCCTTGAAGGCTCCTTTACATAATCTAGGGTTTACCGACAAGTGACCCCAAGCTCCTCGTCAACAGTCTATCGCGAGGTTTGCCGTTTTCAACACGTACTTCACACTCCCCATCGTTCCCAATGAGATAGGTAGGACGATCCTCACCGGCTCGGACACGATCTCGTGCCTGAGGAGCTTCCCAGTGGCATACATGCTACAATTGTGTGTTTCCCGCCGCAAGACTGCACTTCTTGTTTGTTTTTACTATCTTTGATTAGACCAAACCCTATTCCAAGACACTGCCTACAGTATGTTGGTGGAAAAGAGACCTTGAGAAAATATAAAATTTCTGAGACGGATTTTAATTAAGCCTACTTTTTCCCTGGGATAGCGGTGCTAGAAGCGGTTAATGCGGGTGATGGGGACGGAGGTTATGCTGCGGGAGGCCACACCGCTTCCGCGAGAGGAACGCTCCATCCCACTCGACACCGCTAGTGCCTGGGTCTTAATGGCAACGAACTGGCGCTGGCTCATCACGTCTGCGGATTCCTTGAGGGCATTCTCCGACTATTGCATTGTGGATTCACGTCCCGGCTCGACCCGAAATGGCTATTCGTTACCATGCATCTCCCCGCTGCCGGCCGACGAGCCGTTGGGGCTGCCGCGGCCTCTGCGCGCGCGCCGGCGATTGGAAGATGCCATCCTCGATGCTGGTACGGCAAACGAGCGCTACCACTGCCGAGCGCGTAGCCCGCATCAGCACTGATGTTTTGGAGTTCGACAGCCCTTTCCACATCTCGCTCTGCGGTTCCTCTGCTTGTCCGGCGACGTCTCTTCGACTCTCATCCGCACGAGCCCTCTGCCAATCGCTCTGCCTGGCGGAGTTTCAGCCTCCTGCCACCGCTAAGCATGCCTCGCCCAAGGCAAAGAATGCGCGCGTAGGCGGCATGAGCCCGTAGGCAGTCGCAGGAGGCGTTTCGCCTCCTGCCTCCTCTAGCAGCCTCACCCGCACGTTCCTCTCGAGATAGCCTTCCTCGTCTTCTCCATGGCCATTTGCCTCGCCCGTGCGTTGGACTCTCCTTCGTCCTCCTGCGCCGCCGCTCAATCACATCGCTCTTTTTCTCGTTTGACCTGCTCCTCCCGATCGTCTGAGTCTTCCGTTGCCACTCACCGTCATGTTTCTCGAGTGAGCCTCAGGACACAAAGGGCTGAGAATCTTTCGGATGGGCGAGGTGTCCTACCGTGAAACGACCACGTGACGCAAGTGATTCGGGGTTGCGGAGGGTCGAGCGCAAAGCGGTGCCCGAGGATGTTTTTGCGCGCCACGCGGACATGCTGTGGGCGAGCTTTTTGGTCACTCGCCTCTCGCTGGTGCACTTTTGTCGTAGCGATATGTCGACGATGGCTGCGAGGAGGCTTATCGGATCGGCTACGGGTGCAGGATCGAGCAGAGAGGCTCGCTGAGGAGTAATTGTGCTCTCTTTTATTGTTCTCTTTCTAAAGCTCGTTTACCTACTTAGTGGGCTTGTTTTTTTATTTTTCCGATATCTCTTGTCATGTTCGAATTTCTGTTAGTAATAGTCAGTCCTTGCATGCTCTCGTATGTTGGAGTCTTTTTCACGCGCGATTTTTTTCAAAGGTGGTTGCTAATGAAAGTTTGGTTTTCTCTTGCGGGGCGGCCTTCAGGCTTTGTTTTGCCTGCACGTCAGGCCCTCAGCACCGGGCAATGTTAAGAGCTTGCACCCATACCGTGCAACTACCTATTTACTATTAATGAGACTACTTTTACTTACACGAAAGACATACAATACTAACGTGTGTACTTTACTAGGCTTTTCTTTAGGACAACGAGGTGCGAAAATGAAAACTTTCGATGATGTTTTAATGACCCGACTCAAAATAATCTATAATGCATCTATATGATAAACAACTCATTTCATTTCAATGAAATCTAACTAGAGGAAAGAGTTGAGATATTTTCAAAAACTTTCAAAATATCAATTCTTTCTCTCCTATATGAGAAACTTTGAAAAGAAGACAATTCGGAGATTTCAATTCCAAAAAGGTCTTTTGCTCAAAATGAAATTCCCTATATCATTAAGATCGGAAACAAAAACAAACTTCTTCGAAAAGAAAATCAAAAAGCTTTAAAACTACAAAATTCAAAACTAAAAGATATTTCTAATTTTGAACTCTATCTAAAAGTTGTAGGATGTCTTAACTTCGGGTTTTGTAATCTACTAAGATCTTCCTACTTATTTCACAGAAGACAAAGCATCCAATAACAATTTTAAAATTAAATTCAAACCTTATCTTATCCAAAATGTTTTCTAAGTTTTGCTAATGAAAACAAAATCAAATTTTCATAAGAGTAATAATTGCATCAAGTTCAATGGCTCAACAAAACAATGACATACCAAGTAGGCAGAGGTATACGAAGTTTTCAGTTCAAAGCAATGGGAAGACAAGGCAACATTTACTCATAAAAAGCAAACTAACTAAAAGATCATTTTAAACATAGAATTCATTGCAAGAAAATTTTCACGTAGAAGTCTTTGACAAATGAAACACAAATTGGGTAAAGAACAAAAATCAAGCAATGGGATGTAAAGACAGTACTTTCTACTTTTCTAAAAATTTGCCTTGGCAATGTGAATTAAGTAGATTTGGTTATTATAGCAAAGAAGATTGTATGCTTGACGATCTTTGTCAGTGAGAATAGCTTTTAATTATAAAAATACTGCCCGGGGTATTTATAATAATAAATATTTTATTTGATAAAGACATGAGCATGATTGAATGATTACAATGAGGTCTGGCTCACACTAGGCACGTGTACCACGAATGGGCATGTCTTTTTAGACATGCCTTTTCATTAACCTAATGACTTAAACTTAACTTGCATTCCTATCTGATTAGTGAGTAATTACATTTATTTCTATTTTATTCTATTAATAACTATATTTATGTTGCTGGTTATGTGAATTATATCTCATAACATTGCCTCCTTCTCGATAAAAGCTTATGTCAAAGCTTAACTTTTCGAAACAATTCCCTTTACTTCGCATTATACACTTTCGAAAGTCCTTGAGCATCAGTACCTCTGCATTGTGTGAGTTCTCTTGTACTCTGTTCGCAATCCTCCTTTCTTCTTTCTTTCTCTTTCTTCTTTTCTTTTCTAATTTTAATAATAATAATATAAATTATTGTTATACAAACTTTTATATATATATATATAAATATATATTATATAATTGTATATAAATTATATACATATATAATTATTATACCTATATTTGTTTTAATTATAGGCGTAATTGAAATGTGATTTTCATACTACTTTGAATGATCACTTAACCTGTAGTCTATTTTTAAAGCGTCACACCTTTTTGTTGGTCAAACGCGTACTCCTGTAATTCTTAAACTGCGTGCCTATTTTCTTATCATTAAAACCTTGGCGCATTGTCTCAGCTCGATTTCTCGACTCAACAATTCATACTTTGAAAAATTTCTTTCGAAAGCTTTGCATATGACGCACACACAAAGCCCTGCCTTTGCTCTGCACTGGAACGAGGGAAAAGGAGGATTTGCCTCTACGTTCGCAATGTGCGGAGAATTATTAACGAGAAATAAATTGACAGCGATGCCGGATAAATTATCCGGTACTGTACTTGATTAAGCGGTTTACTTTTCGAATGTGTATTATGTTCACTCGATCCTCCGTAGTATTCCCAACATCATTACCATCCATCGTCTTTCGAGGCAGTGAGATAGGAATGGAACGTAGGAGCGATTTCGCCCAATGAGGGGCTGGCAATGAAAACGTGGTTCAGTGGAGAATATCGAGGGCTCTGCGCACGGTGAAAAGGTGGAAAGCTTCGCTTTGCAAGTTGTTGGAACTTCTATTACATGGGGATCCCGGTGCCTTGCCATCTAGGCTTTGCAAAGACTTTAAATAAGTATCGAGTGATTCAATTCTCTTGCATCCATCGCATCCAATTCACTTCGGGTCAGAGATGAACTGTGCGAGGGCAAGATTTTCGCAAATGCACTTTCTAAAATGCACGCTTGCGTTAAGTTCTTTTCGTGAGTGGAGACATTGACTTTCTTGCCACCGGCGGCTTTCGTTTCGGTTGCTCGTCGTAAAAGCATCACCACGATCACCGTGCTCCAGTGTCCCGTACCGCCGAGACGGAAGCTTGACGAGGTGAAGTAAAATGCGGGGTTTCGCATCTCATGGCATTAGACAGCGGTGGCACGCTCGAGTGAATGCGGACATCGCGTGCACGATTATCAGCGTTTCTCTCATCAGTTTATCTACAACGAGATAAACTATCCTACCCGTTTATCTTGAATTATTCACCGCAGCTAATGAAAGCAGTTTTACCTTAGCTCTCGGTGATAAAGATCTATGCTTTTGTATACAATAATTTTCTTCGGATATGCTGTACAACTTCACAACTCTCTTGGGTTCAAAAGTACAATCAACCGCCCTCGGTATTAATAGGCAATGGATCACGTAGCGATTTAGATTATGCGCTAAATGGTTCAACTTTCAACTAGAATTTCAAAGCTCCTTTTGTATATTCGTGCTTATATACTCGTCTATTCGTTGCCTCGTGTTTGGAGAAGCATCTAACTCCATTTCGACAAAGCATTGTGTCGGCGTGAACAATAGCTAATTGCAATTTCGTAAATTCAAAGCATATTAGAACTCGCCACATTTTCGGAGATGTGATATCTTGATTATGGTTCTGTAACTACATTAGGTCGGTAAAATCTTGTTGCTTTTTCTCTTTGATCGTGAAAAGATTTTCATTTACACGGACTCTGCATACTTCTGACCGCTGACGAGAAACTCAATCATTTTAGGTACCTTTTGTTTTTGTTCTACAGTATCCATCTGCTCGGATCCGGAAACCCTTCTTCTTTGAGGATATTGATTTTGTGCTCCCTCATTTTCTACATTTTCTTCTTCATTCACCTCTACCTCTTTCTTTGGCAGATCTTGAACTACACAAGCACTGTCCTTTTTATTTCGAGTTAGCGTCGTTGTGATGGTGAGCCGGGCGAGAGTAAAGCCATCCCGCTCACTGCGGGAGCTTGCGACTGACAGCCCTCTCTTTAATTAACATCCGTCAGAATCTGTCATTTTATGTCATTCCCTCTACTTTCCATGTATCATCTTCTCCAATTAGAGTTTGTATGTTGGATATTCTTCATAGAGCCTCTAGTAGTGACTACACTTGGTGTGTTCGGATTAAAATGTTCGTCACTCACCTCGTCTTCAACTTGTCCACCGGCACCGTGCAAATCCTGTGAGTTGTCATGTCTTCAATACCATGGGCATCTAGCCCTATGCTACTCGAACTTTGGGACTTGTATTGCTGGGATGAATTACTCTGCATTTACGTTGACAAGCTCAGTCTTCCTTTGTGACCACCTATTTCTCAAATTTCTAGTGTATTGTGATACTAAACTTTGCCATCTATGCTCAACGGATCTCTCCATCGTCACTTTCCGCTTTTCGAGAGCACATTTCTTTTTCACAATTTAAAACTTTTCCACAAACCTCTTCCGCTTTCTTGTATAAAAGGCACATATATGTCCTACAAAAGTGCATGTCTCCACGTGCCCACACATTTCTTCTTTACTTTTATTACGCTTTGGTGATGATGGAGCATGATCTGGTTGACTTTTCCATGATTTTACTATCGTATTTCCCTTAGAAACTAACTACTGCTATGTGTGTGTGTCTGCATTTTTTCATCTTTTTTTGTCATGATTTTCTTCTACTCGTTACGAGACATAAAAATTCGAGTAAGATCTCGCAGAGTTTTTCATCGTTGTGACTCGGCCAAGAATTCTCTCTACTTTCGTCCCATGCGATTCTCCTATTGTCAGCTCAATTTCTTTGGGCTCTCACGAATGGTGACACAGGGTGGTGGTTATGTCCGCGGGCTTGTGAAACCACGTGCGTGAGGCTGTAAAACAATGTTGTGTGCCATTCTTTCCATCGTCCACAATACTGGCTTTGATACCGCGATAGCGCTGAGTCGTAGATTTGATTCCGTGCAGTGACACATTGTAAGGTCATGGACTTTGATAGCGAGAAATAGCTTTAATTATAAAAATACATGTATTTACAATGGCAATATTTTATTCGATAAGATAAAGGACATGATGATTGAATGACTACAATGAGAGTCCAACTATACCCATACGGTATTTCCTTTTTCTCACGAATAGGCATATGTCTCTGAGCATGCCTTTTCATTAGCCTCAAAATGACTATCTAACATAATCCTAAATTTCGATTGGTAAGTAATTACATTTTATTCTATTTTTATTCTATTAATAACTATATTTATTACTTTAGTTATGGTAATTAGATTCATAACAAAATTTTCCGGTGCGGTCTGTCAGCTAATGGGGTAAAGGATGCGGCATTACGCACCGTATTCTACTAAAAGGTGTGGATTCTACTGCTTCCTGTTAAAGAAAAAATGAGAAAAGGGCGGGAAAAAGTAGAGAAAGAGCAAAAATACGGTACTGCTGTACCGTGGGATCCTATTGATTTTCTACCCAATCAAGTTTTTGAGCTAATCTCGATCAATTAAATCTCAAATAAATCTCAAAAAATAAAACTCGAAAATAAAAGAAAACTAAGTTGGGATATTCCCCGGGAGTCGCCATTTTGTTAGACGGACAAATCCCTCTTGACGGACAAGAGCGATCTCCCTAGTATCCTAAGGATATCTAGAAACAAACAGACAAATGTAGACCATTTTCTTTTAGACCATTATGCTTAAGAATTATTAATTAACTATGGAGAGATGCTCCTACCGAAGTCCAATGCTTTACTCGGTCTTCAATCCAATTGCTTAAGAAAGTATTGATCCAGATATAAATACTGCAATCAAAGACAAGCAAACAAGATCAAAATCATCTCTTTAAGATATGATAATTCAAAAGCAATAATCTATCTTAGTGATCAAAGAATCTAAGAATTAAATTATTCAAAAGATAGATGAACAACTCAATGAGAAAATAGAATCCATTTGTATTAAACTTTGAACAAAAGAATAAACCTTACAACCTTGACGCCTTGATGTTTGTACGAGGTTCTTCGGGAGTCCCGAACAGTCGTTTTCCTCGGTTTGACAAGACTCCAACTCTACGAATCAACATAAGACTATGGTCATGAGTATGTAATCTCTCTCATGCCAATGATGCCAAATGTGGAGAATATAATTTCTCAAACAATGCACCTCAAAACTACCAAGTTCTAAGTACCCTTGAGACTAAAACATGGTCTCAATTTATAAAGTATGAGGTAGCTTCAGCTCAATAAGGAAGGGATAAAGCCCTCTCATTATGGGATTTCGACTCAAAAACCCAAAGGGATAGCTCCATTTATGAAGAGATAAAGGTTCATGAATGAAGGGACGAAAGCTCGACCAAATAACGCTTCTATAAGGACCCAATTTGGAAGAATATTCAATCAGTGGGCTTCTAGAACTTAATTTTCTTCTTATTTTACCTTTTTGACGGTGTCACGCAATTTTAATGAGCAGAACATGCGAGATGTGCCGTATGTTTATAGCAATAAACCATGGTACTACAGGAAATGACTATGAAAAGTGCGGAGTTAGGCTTTTAGGATTTTTTAAGAGCTTTTTCCCAATTCCAAGACTTGATTTAGGAACTTTGTGTTTTTATACCTCTAGGGAGCAATAAATAGATAATGATGAACCCATATAGACAGACTAAACATCATGGTGACAAATTTTAGTGTAATATATTGCCCCCCTAAAGTGCAAAGTCCGAAGAGTTCGAAGAGTTACGAAGATTGAAGTGCTGTTTATCATTCCGAGGATCAGAGCTGACACGCACAGGTTTGAAACCACCGAAAAAACATTCAATGCAAGCATATATATATGTATATCATCGCTAAGGTTGGAATTCCCATACTTCGGATCAAAACTAACTACATGTTCTAATACATAAATGATTTTAGAATTACATGAAGTAGTAGACACATCATGGACACAACCATCGTTAGAAGTAGTCTATTGTATGATGAATCATAAAAAATCCTCGCAACTGGATGGTGGAAACTAGATCCGGGTCTTGATTCTTACTTCTCGAACTCAGTACGATTCTATCCATGCGATTGATTGTGTCGAAGTCGAACATGGTATAAACCACTTGATTAGCAGTCAATGATGTGAATTGTTAACAAGTGTGAGAGAAAACCTCAATAATGAAAATGATTCTCAAAGTACTCAGTACAATCTATGAAATGTGAATTTTGTCATCGAAGTTGAACATTTCACACAATCGTTCGATCAAAGGTCAATGATGCAACCTATTGATCGAAGGCGAGAAACTCACATTAGGGCATGCATATTCCAAGGTATTGTTAGGATTCAGATCAACTTTCTAGATGATGAGTTGTCGTCGATAAAAAATGATTTGTCGTAGGAAATCCCACAACACAAAACCATTAGATCAAGTTTTGAAGAAATTTTCAACAAGAGATCGACTCAAAGGATGGTCAACATGCGAATGGAGACAAATGTTTGCTAAATGAATAGTTTATTAAAGCTGATCTCTTGAACACATAATGAGCACACTGCCAGATGGTAACGATTGACCTAAAGCTAATACCTGAAACTAGGTTGAAGACTTTAAATTTTGTTTGATTAACTCGCTTGGTTAAATGATTTTCCCAACCCAAAAATGAATGTGACAAAAAGTGTCGTGTTCAAGAGTGGTATACAACTTCGAAACGAAGTGTGACAACTAGGACTCATTTTCTCTCTTTTTCCCCCACCATTTCTGGCAAGTACCTCTTTATTTTTGACAAGCTTGAGGAGGATAACATTTGCTTGTTGTATAAGCTCATCCTTCGAATGAGTCCAACTTAGTATTAAAATCAAACCCTAATAAGGAGTGGTTCGTTCCTGTTTGTAATTTATAGGTTCTTTACTGTTAAGTTTTAACGAGTCCAGTATAGGTGAAACTCGGTGTTTTTCAGTTTTAGGGAGTCAGAAGAAAAAATTAAGAAGACTCCGTGGGTGTACTTTTTCGTAAATTTAGTCTCTCAAGCCCAAAAAAGGATAAAATAATGCAGGAGAGAACTCTATTGACCATGATTAGTCAACGTATACCTTTTTTGCAAATAGTCCATTTCAGTCCGGAAAAGGGGTAAACTTATATTGAAAGGATGATTGTTCATTTCCTTTAACGAGTTCGAATATTCAAGTACTCGGCAATCTTTTAATATTTAGAGAGTCTGAAAAGAGCTTAAAAGATAACTCCAGGGTTTCGCTTTTTCGTAATTTTCAAGAGCCCGAAAAAGTGATAAAGGTGTACTCATCATCAAAATAATTATTTTCACCCGAAAAACTTGTTTTTTGCACATAAACGTGAAAAATTAAACATACATGTTTCCAATAAGTAAAAACTTTTGAAAAATAACTTTTGAAAGTGGAAAAAAAATAATATAATATTTTATTCGTTCAAAAAATCTTATAAAAAGTAGTTCAACAAAGTCATTTTCACCTTTTGTATTTAGAGTTGAAAGTTGAGAGCTCTTGGCAGAAAAAGTTCAAGGTGATAATGAGAGAACCAACCGCTCAAATCGAAAATTTTCGAATATAGGTAATCCACAACACTCTTCTCTTCATTTTAACCCATTTAAATTCTCTTTTTAAGTTTTGAAATCATTTTTTGAGGCGAAAAAAGGTTCAAAATTCCACACTAGGGGTCTGTAGGTCATGTATTGGTTACCTGCGGACCCCGATAATTTTCGTAAAGGAAAATTATCGGGCTACCATGGTTTTTATGAAGGGTGCATGTGGGGGTCCAGACTGTCTCTATATAAAAACTGCGAAGGTGCCGTGAGAAAAGGAAATTTATTAATTTCTCTCAAAAATGGTTAAAAATTCTCACTCTAAGAGCTTCTAACCTTCAAATGCATTCATTTGCAGATTATTCCATAATGTTGGAGTGAAGAGAACGCGAGCACAAAGAGATAGATGATGCGGCTATGAATAATTCGGCCATAATGCGTGTGTTGAAAAATAGTGGATTGTACAAATTCTGGGCAATTCAGAGCATGAGGGCACAAGTGGAGCTAATGACCTAGCTGGTGAACAAATGGGAGATCCAAGAACAATGTTTTATCATTGGTGATCACAAGCTAGAACTTGAGCTTGAAGACATTTACTTTCTCACTGGTTTATCCAAAGGAGGTGAACATATTTCTTTGTTCTGAGCTAGGCAAGGTGGCCTGCCTATTGCTAGCTATAAACAAGAGTTTTGCATTGAGGAAGCTAATCCCAAAGATAACCGTATAGATACAAAGACTATCCTACATATTGATCTTAAAGTCATTGCATTTATCGTGACTCGGTTATGTGGGAGCGCAGCTCCACATGTGGCTACCAAGTCTCAGATGTAGACAACAGTCAACTATTATAGAGGTACGATTTTAAATTTTTGTGAAGGGGTAATGGCCAATATGAAAGGCCAATTGACTAGAGAAAAAAACTCAAAGTTGAAAAACTTTGGGTATGGTGCCATCTTGGTTTCTTTTTCTTTGGAGAGGATTCCATTTCTCGCCCCTCAGCTGATCTCTGTTGATCCTGGTGAACCTAGAGAGCCTCATATGATGCGCTGGGTTGCACTCATGTCCCGCCATGGTGGAGATGGTTGTGTGGTAGTCCGATTCACTCCAACATATTTTCATTGGCTTCAGAACCAAATCTTTTCTATTGAGGATTTCCCATATGCAGGCATAGATTTCTGAGGTGATCCCGAGATGTCCTTACCTCTAGGGGCACAATGGGATGAATCATGTAAATGAATCATTTTGATGTATTTTAACTCTAATTTTTATTTTTATTTTTAATCATCCAATACTGATAACAAAATTTAAATGCATATGTTGGTCCACGAAGGCCAACCACTCTCCACCGCTTCGAAAGGAAGCCAACAGAACTTGTTGTACATCCACAAAATCAGGTAGCAGAAATCCTTACTGACTTGGAGCAAAACCTAGAGGGGTGGACTATAGATATCCCAGAGACATCGTGGATGATATTCCTCTTCATCTCTAGAGACACATTACTGGTGTTCCTGGCCAGTTTAGGAGATTGTTGTGCAGGGTGGCGCAGGTGATAGTTTACTACCGTGATCATCACCACAGATAGTGGATGATCATCGCGGACTATTGTATTCTGTTTTTTGTATCACTATCTTTCATATCATAAGGTGTTTTAAACCTATGATTGCAGACGATGTATTATTTTTGAAAACTAAAACTCCTATCTATGATATTACTACTTTCTTTGTCTATCTTGTTCAACATATATCGAATGTTGTTTTGGTTTACTATTTTAACGTTGCAAATGTCTATTTATAACACTATTAGCTAATGCATCAGCCAATGTATTTAAATTTCTTTGAATGTGTTGATATTCGATGTAATCAACTTGTCTTTTCAAGAGATGAACCTTCAAAAATAATCTTAATAACACTAGATTTTTAATTGTGTATAACCTATTTAAATGTAATACAATGAGTTATGAATCTAGCCTACTGATAAAATGTCGAATGCCAAATGAAATGGCACCAGATAATAACTCAATCATCGCACTATTTTCTGCAACATTATTCATTGTTTGACCAAGGCTTACCCCATGCATAGAAACTAACTCATCAGTGGGTGAATAAATAACCCAGGCTGCGGAAGAAATATTTTGTGTACTACGATAGGCACCATCAGCAAAACCAATGTATTTTTGAATGGATGTCGACATCTGCAATATCAAGAGTAATCAAGATAAGCAGTGATAGTAGTAAAAGCAAACTTAAACTAGACACACTCATCTAATATAAGGCATCTAACTAGAAAAATAACTAATGTACAAGTGAGATCTTCACACAAGAATCAAGCATAATATCTCTTCAGATAAAGTCCATTTATGGGTTTATCTAAAGAAAACCTGTCATAATCAGTCAATTCATAAGCCCCTTTTGCAAGCATTCGCTTGATAATGTAAGTACCATGCCACATTAGTTCGAATTACCCAGCTTCTAGCTTATCGTTAACTTGATCGTATACCAAGACTAGGTCACCTTCTGAAAAAATACGAGGTGTAACACTTCGGTCATACTGAGCTTTAACACGTTTTTTATGAGCTTCAGCTACTAATGCAGCAGTGCACTGAGTCTCATCTAATTGTGCTAAGTACAAAAAGCGTTTTTCCTCTTCAGAGGTAGCTGGTAGTAACTCTATGGCTATTTGGAGTGACGGTATTTCTCATCCAATAGGTAACAAAACTTATAAACTGTAAACCAGTTGAAAAGGAGTGAACCCTGTTGCAGTTTTTTCTAAGGTTCTATATGCCCAAAGTGATGAAAAAAGCATGGTATGCCAATTCAATTTATGAATTCCAATTATCCTTTTAATCATGGTGGTTAAAACTTTATTAACGGCTTCAACTTGACCATTAGCCTACGGGTAATATGGATTAGAGTTATCATGGTGTGGGCCGAGTTGGTCGGAAATTTCGGTCATCATAATGTTTCGAAAATGACTCCCATGGTCAGTAATAATAGCTTGGGGTACACCGAAACGAGAAATTACATGATTGAATACAAACGTAGCTGCAGTTTTTCCATCTGCCGCAAATGTAGGCATCGCCTCGGCCCATTTGGTAAAATAATCTACTGCGAGAATAATATACCCATGCCCCCCAGCCGAGTGAGGGTTACATGTAATGAAATCAATACCCCATTTTGCAAAAGGATCGACAACAATTATGGGGTGAAGAGGAGCTGGTGGTGCACGCATCTTCTGATCAAATATCTGACAGTTGTGGCATTTTTGGACCGCGAGAATGCAATATTTGAATAATGACGGCCAAAAATAACCAGCGCGCAATATCTTTTGGGCTGTGGCATACCCAAACATATGACCACCACATGCTCCAGGGTGGCAGTCATTCAAAACTTTTTCAGCCTCTTCATGAGTTAAACATAGTCAAAATACAGAATCTGCACCACGACGATAAAGGGTGTCTCCAACAATATTGTATTGCTAAGATTGGTAACGGATCTTTCGTCGATTTGAATGTGATAGTTCAGGTCGAAAGGTTTGGGTTTGGAGATAAATGATGATATCTCCATACCATGGATTTAATGTACTGATAAGAAACATAGATTCATCAACAATCGGATGCTCTACCACAGTTTTCGTCTCAGTATTTGGGAAGTCACACATAAATTCGGCGAACACCAGTGATTTCTTGGATTTGGATTTTTAAAATTCTAAATAAAATTCCTGAAGGATAACAATCCATCTAGAGTATTTTCCCCCGAGTAATTGTTTAGTCAAAATGTACATCATCGGGTTGCAATTAGATATCACAGTTGTTTTTCATAAAAATATGTAATGATGAAATATTTGGATAGCTTGAACAGCTGCCAAGGCCAATTATTTCTCCACATGAGAATATTTAATCTTGGTTGGATTGAGATTCCGACTGAGATAGTAAATCACATGTTCATTGTGGAATTCATCCTCTTGAACTAATACCACTCCAATGGTGGAATCAGAGGTTGCTAAGTATAAAAAATAATCCTATATGTAATTTGGTGGATGCAATAACGGTGCATGGGTCAACACATGTTTCAAAGCATCAAAATATCGATCAGCGATCTCATCCCAAATAAAAGGAACATTCTGTTTCAACAACCTGGTAAAACCTTTTGTTAACTCAGCATAGTTTTGGATAAATCTACGTAGAAAGTTTGCTTTCCCTTGCAGACTTTGGAGTTGGCGAAGTGTGGAAGGAGGAGGTAAATTGACAATAGCCTCAACCTTTGATGGGTCAACATGAATGCCTGCTTTGGAAACAACAAATCCCAACAATCTACCAGATTGCACACAAAAAACACATTTGTGGGGATTTAACCGAATCTTATAATTCCTACATCTCATAAAAATGGCTCTTAAATGAGTAGGATGATATTCCCTGTGCAATGAATGAGCAGGTAAATCATCGAGATAAGGTTGTACAATGTGTTTAATGTCATGAAAGCGTAAGACATGGCCCATTGAAAAGTTGCACCAGCATTCTTTAATCCAAAGGGTAGTTTACAATAAGCAAAAGTTCCCCAAGGAAAAATGAATGTTGTTTTTGGTTGATCAGTAGGGAGTATGTTTATTTTATTTTACCCGGAAAATCCATCCATAAATGAGTACATTTCATTTCCAGCACAATCATCAATGATTTGGTCGATATAGGGAGTCGGATAATTGTCTTTTGGACAAGCTTTGTTAATATCCCTATAGTCGACACATACTCTTATAGTTCCTTGTTTTTTAGTAACAGGAACGATATTAGATACCCAATCCGTTAAAGGAATTGGATAAATAAAACCTTCTTTTAGTAATTTCTCAACTTCGGCTTTAATAGCAGTAGCTTTTTGTGAATGTGTCGGACGTAATCTTTGCCTGATAGGTTTAGCATCCGAGTAAGCTTTTATTTCATGAATGACAATGTTGGGATCAATTCCTGGCATTTCTTCATAAGACCAGGCAAATATGTCATAGAATTCTTGAAATAGGGCTTTATATGTAATAATTTCATCTAACGTACAAGAAGAACCTATATGAATGTTTTCAATAACTCCTGGTTTAACTAATATGTCAATGGGAACCGTCGAAGAAATATTTCCCAAATTGATTTCAGAATTCGAATTTGTAATCAATATTGGACTCTGGGGTTCTTTGACATAGTCAATTGTAAAAATAGATGAAAAATTGTTTTCAAATCTATCAAGCTCAGGTAAAAATGATGACCTATGATGAAGATCATCCCATGGTAATTCATCTATGGACAAGAATTCACGAATGCCTTCATCAGTATGAAACACTTGTTGAAAAGGATCAGGAATGGATGTTATAGCTGAGCTTGATGGTGAAAATGATTTCTTAGTGATCACATTCATTGGATCACTATCAGTTGATGAAGGATTGGAAAATGAATGTACTACTTGATATTCTATTTCAAAGGGACTCAAAGGCATCTCGCCATCGAAAGAATCCAGTTTTGACTCTAAAGGAACTATCCAAGGGTCATCAAATGGAATAGTGCTTGATGTAATCATATTGATATTAGAAATAGTACGCGGTACGTTAGGTGGAGGCATAGAAAATGTTCCCATTAATATAGAATCTTTAATTAAACTTACTCCAACATCCTCATAAGGGATAGTCGATTTTCCAACATGTTGAATACTATCCGTAGAAGCTGGGTAAGACGAATAATATGAGAGCTGATCGATTTTCACAATATTTCCTTGATGAGGAAACATGATTAATCAAAAGACGGATGACACAACAACTGTCATAGCATAAGACCAACTTCGACCCAGAAGAATGTTGTAATCTAGAGGGGCATCAATGACTTCCACATTTAAATTAACAGTTTTCCCTTCGACCTCTATAGGTAGATCCTGCAAAATTCCATATGGATGGAATCCTCTTCCATCGAAAGCTTTGAGAATTGTTGGATATTGGTTAAGTGTCGGAGAACCAAGTGATTTCCAATAGTTTAATGACATAATACACATAGACACTCCTTCATCAATTACAGTACAAAAGCAACGCCTGTTTTTGACTAGTACTGGAATTCGAAAAGCCATTTGATGAGGCAGGCGTGGTGTAAAATTTTCTAAATCGAAGACTATGAGGTTTGAATCCTGAAGATCTACAACTCCAATAGCTGATAAGAGTAATTTCATTTGTGCCGGACATGATTGCAGCACTTCTAAGGCCGACATTGCTGAAGGAGATATTGCTAAATCCTCAACAATGTTGTAGTTCTGAGTAGCTCTCGCATGTGGATTGAAAGCTGATTTCCGAAGTACACCTTTAGCAGGAAGTTTAATTACTAAATCAGGATTGGGTTTCTCTGTATGAAGAGGATCAGAAACCGGAGGAGATGTAGCTAGTATTGAATTAGAATTTTCTACTTCTTTACCAGTAACATGATTTTTACTTCCATAGTCTTGTGATCGAGTCACAACCATTACTTGAGACATTATCAAAATATCTGCTGATGTATTAGAAGAAGATCCAATCATTTTTCTATCTTGAACAAGAAAAGGATCCTTCAAGACAGCAGGCGTGGGTGAACCTTTGACAAACTTAGATACCTCAGACCTATATGGACATTCCTTAGTGAAATGATCCTCATCACAGATAAGACAAGGATAATAAGGTTTTCGTTTATCATCAGACGGCTTATTTTTCTTAGTTTTTTCTTTGGGAGATGGTTTAATTTTATTCTTCCCTTTCTTCTTATTGCTAGATTTAGACTTAGTTGTAGACGGATCTACAATGTGAATGTCGGCAGAAGTTTCAAGGGAAGAATCTTCTTTTGGTGAATCGGATAAAGTTATTATAGGAGAAGTAACCTTGGAAGATTTCTTCTTACTCTTAGCAGTAATAACTGAACCGAATACACCATCAGCGGCATGAGAGCCCGAGGGAGTTGCTGTTATTTGACCAGGACGTGGTAAATCCAAAATTTTCTCGTACAAAGTACCTGACTACGTATATACTAAGTCAAGGTATTGAGCTTGAGCAATGACTGTTCTTCTGTAACAACTCCTCCTTTCACTACATCTTTAGTGATTTTTGGTAGTAATGATTTTATAAACCATTCTGCCAAGTTTTGATCCGGAATAAAAAATTTCACCAAAAGTCTTCTACGTCTCCATTCATGTATGTGATCTGATATGTACGTAGACATAGATTGTTTTAGTGAAGTTAGAAATTCCGTGCCATTGTCACATTTGACCGACAACTGAATGAGTTAAGAAGGTGGTTGCTAAGGCATTGAAATTATTAAAAGAGCCTCGTGGTAGTTCAATATACCATTTAGCTACTAATCCTATCAACGTTCTCTGAAAAAGTCTTAATCGAATAGAATCGTCGATCAAAGAGTTGGATGCACACCACAGGTGATAAGTCATGACATGGTTCGAAGGGTCCTCTCCTGATTTACCTTCAAACTTCGGGATATCACTGGGAAAATTATTTGGCATTGGCGGCCAATATGGAAGATAATGGATTGGATCATTTGTAAGGCGTGATAAATCAGTTAAATCCAAAGTTGCTATGGATGGAAACCGATGGTTAGGGTCCTGTTGATTAAGTTCATAACCCTATGGAACTATACCAGTTCCAGGAGGAGGATATCCAGGATATCTTGGAATAGCCCGTGCATTTGGAATCAGAATGCCCCCTGGATAACCAGGATTAACCGAACCATATTGGGGTTGAGTAGGTATTTGATACATATACCCAGGATACGGTTGATGATGGTATACTGGATTTTTTGGAACAGGTCCATATTGATATTGCCCTTGATATGGTTGATATATAAACTAAGGTTGGCTTGTTATAACTATACTTGTACCAGGTTGTCTTGTAGGCATATGAACAGTAGTTTGAATTGTAGGTCTAGGCTGCGGAGCAGAAACTTGAGGAATCTGAACTGATATTTGAGGGCCAATAGAAACAGGAGTTGCAGATACTCCAGGAATAGACGTGGTAGCTTGAACATAAGTTGGAGCAGTAGTTTGTGGTGGAGTTCTAGGTGTACTCGGACCAGGCTACTCAACAAGACTAGATGCAGGTATTTGAATTGTAGGTTGGACTGGTTGTTGGGTTTGATTATAGCCAATTGGTTGTCCAGGTTGGTAATAAGGTACTTTCACATTTGGCTGCAAATTCTGTTGAACTTGGGATGGATCCTACACCGTATTTACTCCGGGATATGAGGGTCTCATTGAAATTTTTACATAATAAGGACCATAACTAGGTTGAACATATGGCTAGTAATTAGCTGGATAATTTCCACCTCCTTGTAACAGTTGTTGTTCCAAGTAGAATCGTTGTCCTAAAGGTGGTTGTGGACCCTGAATTGGGTACTGACCTTGAGGTTGATATTGACCTTGAGGTATGTACTAACCTTGAGGCATGTACTATCCTTGGGGTTGATATTGACCCTGAGGTATGTACTAACCTTGAGGTTTCCCCACAGACGGTAAATCACTAGCTTGAGGTTGCTCCCCAAGTGGTAAATTTCTACCTTGAGGGCCAAGATTTGGAATGTTTCCAGACATCATATAAACTTGTTCACTGTTCAAAGTTCTGACATTTGATTCATTTGGACCATATGATGGTGTACGTTTATCGGGAAAAGGAGATTCCCCTGAGAAAGTACCAGAGAGCGACTGGTATCCTGTAGGGACAGATGGGCCACCATAAAAATATGTTTCTAGAGATTCAGAAAACATGGATGAATCACCAGACATGTTTAATGGAGTTATATAACCTCTTGGTGTAGAAGGAAAAGGAATTTGGGGTGGCAAATAATTCAGACCAACATTCTATAGAAAGTCTGGCAATGAATAATACCAAGCGTCTTGTCTAAAAGGACTATAAAAAATCAATTCACGCTCTCTAAGATTTAAATATTCTTGAGCTGAAGGAATAACAACTTCTTCTTCAGTGCCAGTAAATTCTTCAATACTAATGAGACTAGGAGGAAAATCTTTTGTGATCTAATTCCTCACTCTAGGTGAATCAGGACGATCAGGGATTGGAGTAACGAACTCTAAAGTAGGCTTAGATGTAGCAGGTTCAGTTTTTGGCTCAGAAATTTCAGGTTCAGTAGATGATAATTCACTTGTTGTAGAAGCAAGTTCAGCTAGTTCGGAGATTGAAATTTTCTGAGGAGTATACTCTGTTGTTTGCAGTTGATCTACTTCGTAATCAAGATGGATAATTATGGATGTTTCTTCCTGTTCCCTTGATCCAGTTTCTGATGTTTGTCCTTTTTTAGATTTAAGTCTCTCTAATTGGCTTGGTGTATATTCAGGGGGTTTCCCCTGCATTCTATGTGATTGTCTCGGTAATCCAGCCATGATTAAAACTTTTAATCACACGCAATCAAAGAAAATTTCAATAAAAAATCCTAAAGTCTCTAAGGAAACAACCAAATTGATCATATGCCTACAAAATATAAGAGATCAATCCATGCACAAACAGTAGATTCCCGCACTAAAAACAATAGTTGGTGGTGAAATCCAACATCATAGAATTTTAATGCAAAAATGGTGGTTGGAACAATTACCCTGACAACTTGCTTAATGAAACAGATCGATGCAAGTTTCTCCACTTAAACCATCTTGAGTGAATATAACCCTCTGGAGAGCCCAAGTCAGTCTAGTCGACGTCTTCTCCAGGTACAGTGGGACCTTCCCTCCACCATCACCTTGGGAAAGAATCCTAAAGTTTATGGCCACTAAGGTCACCAACGGGAACACATATACCTGGGGGGATAGTCTACGATCCGATATACATGCAAGGGAAAAGTAACAAGCTCAATCCCCTTGAAGGCTCCTTGACATAATCCAAGGTTTACCGACAAGTGACCCCAGGCTCCTCAACAATGGTCTATCTGAGGTTTACCGTTTTTAATACGTGCACATATTCTATATTTCCCAATGCGATAGGTATGATTACCTCACTGGTTTGGACATGACCTCGTGCTTAACTCCTTTAGGAGTAGCTTCCTAGAGCATACATGCTACAATTTGATTTTTCTACCGCAAGATTTACTACTTGTTTGTTTAAACTTCTTTGGAAAGTTAACTACAACCTATTCCAAGACACTAGCCTAAGCTATGTTGGTGGAAAAGAGCCCTAGAAAATGAAAAAAATTCTAGATTGATTTTAATTAAGCTTTAATTTTAGTTTGGATATTTCTTACGTCAAAAGGTATGGAAGTGAAACTTCGATGATATGTAATGACCCGACTCAAAAATATGCTAAAATGCATTTATATGAAAAGAAACTCATTTCTTTTAAATGAAACCTATTTAGAGGAAATATTTGAGATATTTAAATAACTTTCAAAACATCAATTCTTTCTTTGATAAACAAGAAATTTTGAAAAGAAGACTATTACGGAGAACTCAATTTCAGAGAAAAAAGATCACTTTGTTCAAAATGAAATTACTTATATCATTACAATCAGAAACTAGAATCAAAATTCTTCCAAAAGAAAACTAAAACTCTTAAAATCATAAAATTTAAAACTAAAAGAAAACTCTAATCTTGAACTCTGTCTAAAAGTTTTGAGGATGTTTATGCTTAGTTTGTAATCTAACCAAGAACTTTCTACTTATCTCAGCAAGAAATCAGAAAGCATCCAATAATTGTTTTAAAGTGAAATTCAAACCTTATCAAGCTAAAAGGTTTTCGAAATTTGCAAATGAAAATGAAATCAAATTTTCATAAAAGCATGAGTTGCCTCAAGTTCAATAGCTCAACAAGAAAATAATAACATACCAATTAACTAAGGTATAGAAAAGTTTCTGATTCAGAGCAACAAGAAGACAGGGAAAACACTTACACATAAAATGCAAATCAATTGAAAAGATCACTTCAAACACATAAATTGTTGAAAGAAACTCACACAAAAGTCTTTGATAGTAAAAACAAGTTGGGGTAATTACAAGGAATCAAGTAATTACACTCCTAAAAACAAAATTTTCATTTTTTCAAAGTTTTCCAGAAATTCGCAGTTTTTAATGGAACAAGGTGCAGTACCGCTCTATTTTTCACTAAAATCTATGGAGTCTACTGCTCTGTTTTCAAAAAAAAAAGTGCGGAAGGTAGGAAAAACACAGAAAAAATAAAAAATATAGATTTACAGTCAGGGATTCTAATGAGTGATCTACCCAACCCAGTTTTGAACTGATAAAAATCAAAGAAATCTTTCAAAAGTCAAACTAAAAATAAAAAAGAAAACTAAGTTCATTTTCCCCAGTGGAGTCGCCATTTTGTTATATGGATAAAATCCTTCTTGCGGACAAGAACGATCTCCCTAGTATCCTAAGGATATCTAGAAACAAACAACCAAATGCAAACCATTATCTCTAGATCATTATGATTCATAATTATTAATCAACTAAGTAAGAAGAGATGCTCCTACTTGAAGTCCAATGCTTGCTGTAATATTCAATCCAGTCGCTCCAAAAGAGGTCAATTCAGCATGTAAGACTTGCACTCAAAGACAAGAAAAAGGATTAAAAGCACCTGCAATATATAATAATTCAGAAACATTAATCTATCTCAGTGATCAAGGAATCCAAGAATTAAATTACTCAAATAGATACATGAACAACTTAATGAGAAAATAGAATCTGTTTGTATTAATTTGTATGATAAGAATTAACCTTACAACCTTGTTGCGTTGATGTCGTATTGGTTCTTTCGGGGCCCTGAACAGTCGTTTTCCATCAGTTTGAAAAGCCTTCGCCTCTTTGAACTAACATGAATCTATTGACATGAGTATGTGATCGTTCTCATGCCGATGATTCCAAGTATAGAGAGTATAATTTCTTCAGCAATTAACCTCAAAACAACCAAGTTCTAAGTACCCTTGATACTGAAACATGATCTCAATTTATAACAGAAGGGAGGTAGTTTCAGTTCCAATAAGAAAGGGATAAATTCCTTTCATGAATGGATTAAGCTCCAAATACCAAGGGATAGACTCTAATGAAGGGATAGAGGTTCATGAATGGACGGATTGAAGCTCGACCAAATTAGGCTTCTAGAAGTCTCTAGCTGGGAGAATATTCAACCAGCTGGGCTTCTAGAACTTACTTTTTCTTTTATTTTACCTTTTATGGGGGTCCACAGTTTTAATATGTAGAACTTGTAGGATGTGTTGCAGGTTATACAGCAAGAAACTGTGGTACCGCAGGTAATGACTAGGAAAAGTGCGGATTTAGACTTTTAAGGGTTTTAATGAGCTTTTCTCCAATTTCAAGGCTTGGTTTAGAAACTTTACAGTTTTGGACCTCTAAGGGAGCATAATATAGGTAATGATGAACCCATATAGACAACTAAATGTCGTGGTGAAAATTTTTAGTGTAACAGGGGGTTAGGATTGTAGGTGAGTGATGCTAATTCAATTGACCAATTTGGCTAGATTTTGTCAACGAAAACCCCAAGTCAAGGTTTAAGGGGGGATTTTTAGGTAAAACTTGACTTCGTGAAAGGTCAAAGTTGCTCAGTTAAATAGTGGTGGTTTTGGTTTCCCGGGGATTTGTGCTAGTAGATTTCATGCAATGAGGCTTTTAAAAGGCTTGGGAATACTTCATTGTAATGCGCTAGGGTTCTCGAGCTCAACACTGCGCAAAGAGCTAGATTTGTCATTACAAGGAGATCATTTCACCAAGGATTCATGAATAAATTATCCGTGGAATGAAGCATAGTGGATAAAAAACACTTCGTAACATAATACAAGGTGCTCATGGAGGTAGCAGGATAGGTTCCAGACACGGGCCACTCTTGATGTCAACACAATCATTACATGCACACAATAAAACTTTACTAACATCTAAAATTGATGCAGGTAGAGTGTTGGTGGATAGGAACACTGCCAAAGAATATATTATTATCAATTTAGATGATTTGTAGATGATTGTAAGTTCCCTGCAAAGTAAAATTAAAAAAATTGAAGCCCACCTCGTGTTGAATTTTTTACTATGGTTGGTCTTCATAATGTACATTTTCTCACTTGATGAAATTAAATTTATCATTGTAAAGGATATTTTTAATTGTTGAGTCAAAATAAAATTTATTATGAGTCAAATTCTCATTGCAACTTTTAAAATAAGTAAATTTGAAATTTTTAAATGAAAATTTTGGCTGAAAAAGTGACAAGTTAGCTTCCCTCCATATCAAGTCAGCCCTGGCCAAGGGACATGTCCATTCACCCTAGAAAAACTACTATATAAAAGCATCTCAAGCTCCTCCATTGGGAAATTCACATTCTCTCAGACAAGACAGTATCTGGACAAGTGAGCGAAGGGCAAGAAGGATGAAGAAGGAAAAAACAATACAATATAACAAACAAACAACACCAGAATTTAGTGTTTTTCAGTTCATGAATTGGATACCTTTCCCAGTGCCAAAATGGGCGTAATTAGGTATGCTTATCCTATTTTCATATTTTGTGCCATAAATTGCTTTAGAAATAACATCATGACTTGCGCTTTGAAAAACATCAGAAAAATAATGCCATAAAAAATTCCTAAAATAAAGCTCAAAATCTTGCCTGAAGTTACGTCAGAAATTGAACCAGAAATAATGTTTTAAGTAGCACCAGGAATAACAATGTAAATAATGCCTAGAATAGCATCGTAAAGAGCACCCAAAATATTTCCTGGAGTTTCTAGAAGTTGTATCGGAAATAATGCCATAAGTAGTACCAAGAATAACATCATAAATAGTGCATAGAATAACACCATTTTAGCGTCAGAAATAGTGTTAGGGTTTTCTTCCAATTTGGCTCCTAGTTTGGCTTCCACTTTAACGTTTAAGTTTTCTTGTTGTTTTGCTTCCAGTTTTGCTTCTAATGTGGCTTCCAATTTTGCTTCTAGTTTTGCTTCTAGTGTGGCTTCAAATTTTTCTTCCAGTGTTTCTTCTACTTTGGCTTCCAATTTTTCTTCTAGTTTTTATTCTAGTGTGGATTCCAATTTCGCTTCCAGTTTTTCTTCTAGCGCGCCTTACAATTTTTCTTCTATTGTGACTTCCAATTTTGCTTCTAGTGTGGCTTCCAGTTTTTCTTCTAGTGTGGCTTCCAATTTTTCATCTAGTTTTGCTTCTAACGTAACTTCCAATTTTTCTTCCAATTTGACTTCCATTGTTGCTTATTTTTTTGCTTCCAAGCATTGAAAATAGCACTAGGATATACATCCAGTTTGGGTTCTAATTTGGCATCCAGTTTTTCTTCCCGACTTCCAATTTTTTTTCTCATTTTTCTTCTAGTGTGGCTTCAAATTTTGCTTCCTTTGTTGCTTATTTTTTTTCTTCCAAAAAAAATAAGCAACAAAGGAAGCAAAATTTGAAGCCACACTAGAAGAAAAACGAGAAACAAAAAAATATTTTTTATTTTCATACAATTAAATTAATATGTTTTATTTCAATTTAATTAGTTAAATATATCATGTCTTTGAAATAAGTTATATGATTATACATCATATGAATGCATTTGAAATATTTTATAGGATAAAATTTATAAATAATTTTTAGGGAAACATACATCCATACAAATTAACAACATCATTATACTTATTAAATCTCCATCTAAATAGAATCTAAAACATATTTCCAAAACATTTTGCCAAAATTAAGGAATGTGTCATAATATAACTGATTCCACATGATAACGACAACAACAAGTGTCACGTGGAGTGATAGGTTTAACATACCATGGTTTAATCTGCACAAAAGCACTGATTGAGACATTAATTCCATGATTCTCTTCTACGAAATTATTGAACAACTCTATCTAAGTGGTGTCCAAGATATGTTTTGCCTGTTCTTCATACTTATTTTGTGTTATTCTTCACTGCATCACATCCCTTTATTTTGGTGAAACACGTGAATTTTTCATCCAATATTCAATATTATTTTTTTTACCTCTTATCCAAGTCTATATTTGTATGGTTTCCTCCAAATAACTTTCCAACAAGTGAGCTCATCATTTACATCTATTTGCAATCAAAATTTTGATGTTTGTGCAATGATTTTCGTGAGGTCCCTAATTCTTGTGCCATAGATTTTACCAAATGATTTTTTTTAGTACTTGATAAAACCACTGCCATTTGTATTGCTCTATGTGCATCTAAATCAATTTTCTTTCTAGATCTTCCAATTGACTTTAGAGCACTATTTATATTTTGTACCACATTTTCCTTCATTTTATTTTATCTTTCATTGATTTTGGAATACTCAATAGAGTCGTAGCTTCTTTTAATTTCTTTTATGTTAAGAGACTTCTCAAAATTTGGGATTTAACTGCGACATTTTCATCTTTCAAGAACATATCAATAATGTGTTTAACATGATATCGTATAACATGGTCAACTTTTTTATCTCCATATGTGTCAGTGTCAACATTTTCTAACATCTCATCATCGATATTGATTTCATCTGTACATATGAGAATTAAATGTACACAATGAGTTTAAATATTCAATAAATAATTAAATTAAAAACATAGTGTTTAAATGAAATTGAAAAATTAATAACTGTGTATAATGTCAATAATACACATGACATATATATACATACCTCGTGGTTCAATTTCTTCACTTGAATTTCTTTCAACATTTTCAACATCTTCAATCATTGGTTCATTATCTTTTTCACTTTCTCTTTCAACATTTTATATCTCATCATCAATTTTATGAGGAATATCTCCCTCTCTTTACATTGCAAAATACTTTTCAAATTAGTTCATCAAATAAAAATTAAGTTTCACAATACACTAGTTAAATTTTAAATATCATTTATAATATTTATATTTACATACATGCTTCAACTTCTAGTTGAGGTTGATTTTCCATTTCAATATTTGAGCTTTCTTCTCTCATTTTTTTGCGATATTCTCTCATGTATTATCTACAAGCCTCAAGGTTTCTTGTTTGATCATATTTTCTCTTGCAATTTCTTTGATTTCCCATGATAATTTAGTATGAAGCTAAAAAAATTCCTTCAAAATCCTACAAAAAAACTCACTATCAAAATTTAGACAAAACTCCAAAAAATCATCACAAAAGATTTAATTTCAAAAAAACTCACTTTAAAATTTTGCACAAAAGACATACTTCACCAAAAACACTTACTTTAAAAAAAATTGATTTAAAACTTCTGCCAAAAAAATGTCTTTTAAAAATGAAGCTCAAAATATTTCCTTCAAATTCCTGCAAAAAAATCTCACTTTAAAAATCTAAATAAAAACTCACTTTAAAAAATCATCATAAAAGATTTACTTCAGCCCAAAACACTTACTCTAAAAGAATGTCACTTTAAAAAATACGCCAAAAAAATGTCCTTTGAAATTTCAGCTCAAAATATTATCTTTGAAAACTCAGCCCAAAAAATTTCCTTTGAAAATTCAGCCCAAAATATTACCTTTGAAAATTCAACCCAAAAAGTTTCCTTTGAAAATTCAGCCCAAAAAATTTCCTTTGAAAACCCAAAAAATTTCCTTTTCAAATTCAGTCTGAATTAATGCACTTTTTCTTCAACCAAAAATAATCACAGTGTTTATGGAGAGTTATAAACACAACTCGATAGAGTATTTACAATAATATACACATATATACATATGCACATTTTCCATAATCAACAAATAAAATGATACGATACTTGCATCAGTGACAAGAGAATTTAGAAGCTCACACCTTCATCCTTCAAGTAATACTAGGATTTACCTCCTTCCCAAGAAGTCCAGAATCTACTGCCAACATTAAAGCCTTCCTACAATGTCCAACACTATAATCCTTGTGCTACTTATTCACTCAGTGAACAATTACCGACTCATTGTTCCAAGGCACACTCCTAATGTGCTTCTGATTCCATTTGGCAATGCTAATGACCAAAAAACAAATATTCCTCGACCTTCCCTTCTCTCCTTCCCTGTCCCTCAGGGAATTTGGTCACCAGCTTTTGTGTATTGACTCACCTTCCAAGTTCCTCAAAATACCCCTCTTGAGCGATCATCCCTTGGCAAGGTTCCTCACATCGGAAGGTCCAAAAAACATGGCATATCCTTGCCTCAAAACCATCATATCGGTCATAACATGCTCATGGAAATCAATGGGAACTATTGGGTACCAGTGTCCCACAATGGCCTTGAACCTAAAGTGCTTTACTGGCACACTTTTTCATATTCCAATTCCTTTTGTTTTTGCTACTAATTATTTAGAAGCTAGTTCCAACCACCCAAACCTGGGAATTTTCCACGCTTTCCTATACCAAACACATAGTCTCTATTAGACTCAACAGGAATTGTAATAAATTCAAATAATACCTCATTGGTAGCTCATCAATAGGGTACACTTGCAATTATGTTTACTTCCTATTACATTAAGTAAAATTATATCTTTTATTAAATCATCATATATATAAACATATCTCATCCATCTAGCTCAACACTCAACCATCATAAATCAAAATTATAGATTATGTGGATAATTAAAACTAAAATATAATACTTAAACTTATCTTTTAAATGGTTTTTTTCTTATTCCCTTTTTATTTTTTTTCTTTCCATACACACCCTAAATTGGTTTCCAAACCTAGCAAGAACCCAATGCATTCTCTTCTGTTTGACCATGTACACATGCTAAATCGATTTCCAAATCTGGAAAGCACCTAGTGCCTTATATTCTATATGCAATATTAGAAACAAGGGCCTCCAAAGACTATACCTCCTCTACCCTCAATATCAATAACTCAAGTTTGGTCTCTTCCCAAGTTGTCCAATGATTCAGGGACTAATATCTCAACCTACAGCCTGCAGCGAACCTAATATGTTACAAGTATCCAACCCACAACCTCCATGGAACCAAATTTTTTACAGTGCTCCAGGGACCACTATCTCAACCCACAACCTCTAGATAACCTAATTTTTTACAAGGCTCCAACCCACAACCTCCAAGGAAACCAAGCTGTTACATGGCTCTAAAGTTCTTGTCCCAATCCATAGCCTATAGGGATCCCGAGAACCAATCGCTTTCACAAAAAATACACATACACAGTGTACAACACAATGCTTATACATACACACAATACAACACAACAAATGTACATGTCACAATACAATGACTACATAATACACATGAAAAAATACTACATGTACACAAAAAAACATGTACACAATAACACATGTACAACATGTACACAACATGACATGTACAACATGTACATGTTGTGATTCAACAAGATGATGAGCTTAGAGAAAAGAGTAGCCTTCACTAAGTGGGCCCGCAGGCTATTTTTGGCGCAAGTCTATTTTTAGAATATGTCTATTTTTAGACATGATGATCATATTTTAGAAGTTGCAGGATTCTATTTGTGGATGGTTGATCAAGTTGGAAAAATATATGAAATTCTATTTTTAGAATATTGGGCGAAGTCTATTTATATATCGTCAATCTAAAAATATATGCATGTCGATTATTATTAGCTCTTAATAATAATCGGACTCTAAACAACAATTTATTCTCTTAGAGCACTTCAGTTCAGTGCACAGATGTGGCATAGCAGCTGGAAGAAGGAATTACACTATTCCTAAGGGTTTACTGGAGCTATTGCATGGAGGACTCAGTTAGAACTCAAGTGGCAGAGTTATGACACAGTTGGAAGAAGTAGTTATGGAGTTGTATTTAGTTTAACTCAGTTAGACTCGGTTGAGCTAGTTGTATCTAGTCTAACTGATTGATACACTAGTGAGAGTGGAGTGAATTAATTAGTTAATTAATTCATAAATAATAACTCATTAATCAACTAAACAATACATCAATTAACTAAAGTGCATGGCAGTTTTAGTGGAGACCAGTGGAGAGATAGGTGAAAGAGCAAGATAGACTATCTGTTGTGACTATAGTGATGCATTGATTGCATCCAACACTTAGTGGAGATGCTAATGAGGATTGCGCAGTCAAGGATGGAGTAATTCGAATTCATTTAGAGCCATTCTTCAGCAGAGATTGCGCAGTGGAGGTAGGCTAGCAGGTGGCATAGATTGGTGCATGAATTTGCAAGATTGGGCCTGATTAGTGTATAACGATTGTACTGTATTGAGAGCTTGTGATAAGCTTTGTATGTTTGTATGATATTAACATATGATCTCCATGTTACATAATATATAGTTGGGGTTTTCAGCTTCAGGCTTTCCCGGTTAAAAACTGTGTTATGTGCGATTGATAATTTTTTTTTATGCTTCACATGTGTGTGCAATTAATTTTTCTGCAAAAGATTAACAAGTGGAATAGATTCAGTATCTTGCATAAATTTAAATAGTGTGAGATCAGGTGGATCTTGGACGTATGCATGCTTAGTGCATATAATTTCTACATAGTATTGGAGCATTGTTGATTTAAGATTGCAATTGTGAAGTGAGTTTGTTCTGGTGGACAATTCGAATTTGCTACAGAAGATTTTTGGTGCAGAAATCGAGTATACATTGAAATGTCCTTCAACGGGTGGAGATTGGAGTATGCCCTTGAAGGGAGTTCGAATTACATAGCCTGGAAGGATAGGATGGAGGCAGTGTTTGAGGATAATGGGCTGAAGGAGTTCATCGATAGCGATGTTCCTAAGCTGGGATCTAGCGATGCTGCATTACTTGATGCATGGAAAAAGAAGACTGCAAAGACGAGGAGGATTTTGTTGGAAGGTGTGAAGGACCATATTGTGTCCAGCCTTCATGGGAAAGCCACTCCATTCTTAATGTGGAAGGCTTTGACAGACTTTTTCCAAAGCAAAATTGACCAGAGGAAGTTGGCGCTTAAAGACAAGCTCAGGAAAATAAAAATGGAGAAAGGCGATAGTATTCCAAAATACCTCACAAAGTTTGTCCACTGCAAGGATGAGCTTGGAAGTGTGGGGGTTAATTTTCATGAAGAATACTTGGTGAGCTTGGCTCTCCTTGGGCTTCTGAAGAGTTGGCATAGCTACGAAGACTCTGTCAATGGACCGGAGAAACTTCTAGGATGGGAGTGACTTTGGTCGGATCTTGTGCAAGAGGAGATAAGGCAGGGTACCAGGGGTGGTTCTTCATCAAAGAATGAAGATGAAGAGAATTGCGCTTTGGCTGCCAAAGAAAGGAAATGGAAGGGGAAGAAAAATCCTTCTAAATCCGGTGTGAAAGGCAAGAAGCAGGACTTGTCCAAAGTGAAGTGTTTTCACTGTCACGAGCATGGACATTTCGCCACTAACTGTCCACAAAAGAAGAAGAATAAGCAGGTTGTTGGATCTGCAGTTGGAGAGGCCTTAGCCTTGCAATTTGAGCTGGGTTTTTCCTTGATCGCATGCTTGGTTTCAAGTTGCATGGGATCGGTGTGGTATCTTAATAGTGGTGCGTCTTTCCATATGATGGGAGATAAAGAGTTGTTTAGTGACTTGGATGAGAAGGACCTCCAGATGCATATAGAGATGGGCGATGATGGTCGGTACAGTGCGACTAGCATTGGGACCATTACCTTTAAGAGGGAGTTCGGTAATCCATTCTTGTTGAAGAATTTCATGCATGTTCCAGGTCTGAAGAAGAACTTGGTCTCAGTCGCAATGCTGGAAGACAGGGGTTATGATGTTTTCAATGAGGGAAAATCCTTCCTTCGACATAAAACAACAAGTCAAACCAAGAATATAGGGGTTCAAATTGAGAATCTCTACAAGCTAGAGGTAGATGGTTGCACTGCAATGGTGGGAAAAGCAGAAGAAGTGGTGAGCTGGGATGAGGGCGAATTATGGCACAGGAGATTGGGCCATCTTCACCATGGTGCTTTGAAAATTTTATAGCAAATTTCTACTGACCTTCCCAAGGGTACTCTTGTGCAGTCAGATCAGTGCAAAGGATGTACAATGGGTAAGTTTGTGAAGACCACCTTTCATGAGAGGGAGAACCATGCTTCGGTGATCCTAGAGAGAATTCACACAGACGTGTGTGGACCATTATCGGTTGCTTCAAGAGAAAAACACAGGTATTATGTGATATTTGTTGATGAATTTTCTCGTAGATGCTAGATATTCTTCATGCAGAATAATATTGAAATGTTCTCAAAGTTCTGTGAGTTCAAGGCATTGGTGGAGAAGGAGTCGAGGAAGCAGGTGAAAGCTCTAAGGAGCGATAATGGTGGTGAATACATCTCTAGAGAATTCAAAGACTTTTGTAGCAAAGAAGGACTTCGAAGAGAACTAATAGCGCCTCATAACCCACAGTAGAATGGGGTTGCAGAGAGAAACAATAGAAAGATCGTGGGTGCTGCACGAGCGATGCTGCATGACCAGGGCCTACCGATGCACTTGTGGGCAGAAGCATGCAACACTGCGGTTTATGTGAAAAATCGTTGTCCTCATAGAGTACTTGGCATGAGTACACCCAAGGAAGCTTTTACTGGTAAGAAGCCTGATATTTCTCATTTGAATATTTTTGGCTCACCTGTTTACATTCATGTGACGAAGGATGCCAAGAAGAAGTTGGAGTCGACTGCAAAAGTTGGGATATTTGTGGGGTACACAGAAACACCCCACAACTATCGTCTGTATTTTCCAAATAGTCGGATGACTGTTATGCGACGGGATATAAAATTCAATGAGGTGAAAGCCATGAAGTTGTCACTTGAGAGGGAGCTACACTTGATGCGGAAGAGGAAATTCTTGTTCCTAAAGATGAGCCTCTGGATGTGGATCAGCCACAGGAGGAGATTCATGGAGTGGAGGATTCCACTCATGCAGAACCAAACATCAGACAAGGCAGAAAGCGTACCACAGAAGCTGAGAGACTGAAGGTGGATGTGACACAAAATGTAAGAGTTCCTACATCACAGCGCAGACAGAGATAGTCACCTGACCGATATACTGGAGACATGGCTCTTATGAGAAAGTGTATTGTGACAGAACCATATTCTTTTTAAGAAGCAGCGTAGGAGCCCATATGGGTAGATGCCATGGTGGAGGAGTATGACTACATTGTCATAAACAGTGCTTGGGAGATTGTTCCAAGGCTGGTGGGAAAATCAGTTGTAGGATCAAGATGGATCTACAAGGTAAAGAAAGCTGTTGATGGGAGCGTCGATAAGTATAAGGCAAGAATTGTTGCTAGGGGCTTCTCACAGATTGAGGGGATTTACTATGAAGAAACCTTTGCACCTTTTGCACGGTATTCTTCCATACGGACCATCCTTGCTCTCTCAGCGCAGATGGGTTGGCACATTCATCAAATGGATGTGAAGACTGCGTTCCTTAATGGGATCATTGAGGAAGAGGTGTACATTAAGTAGCCTGAAGGATTTGAGATCTTCAGCAGTGAGTCGCATGCTTGCAGGCTCAAAAGAGCGCTGTATGGGCTAAAACAAGCACCCCGTGCTTGGTAGACTCAGATTGACAGCTATTTCACTAAACTTGGCTTCACCAAGAGTGAGGCGGATGCAAACATGTACTAGATTGTGGTTGAGGGTAAGCTTTTGATCATTATACTTTATGTTGATGATTTGATACTAACAGGTGATGAGCAGTTGATACACTCATGCAAGGCTGATCTTGCAAAGGAGTTTGAGATGAAGGATTTGGGCCTCCTTCATTATTTCCTTGGATTGGAAATATGGCAGCGGGAAGGTGAAATGTTTGTGTCTCAAGGCAAGTATGCCCGGGAGATACTGGAGAAGTTTCACATGCAAGGCTACAAGCCTATCGACACTCCTCTTCTAGGAAATTGGAAGAAAGGGGATGCTACATTGGCAGAGGTAGTGAATGCCATTGTTTATCGATAGCTGGTGGGTTCGCTCATGTATTTAGTCAATATAAGACCGGACATATGCTATGCAGTGAACCAGCTTTCACAAGCGATGGTTAAGCCTACCAATCTCTTTTGGAAGGCGGGCAAGCATGTCCTGAGATATCTTAGGGGCACATCTGAGTATGGTTTATGGTATAGACAGATGGATGAGGTGAAGTTTCATGGCTTCATGGATGCAGATTGGGCAAGAAGCCCAACAGATAGAAAGAGCACATCAGGAGGGATTTTCAGTATTGGATCTATGGCAGTTTCTTAGTACAACAGGAAACAAATATCTGTGGCACTCAGTTCAGTGGAAGAAAAATACATGGCAGAAATTCAAGTTGCATGTGAGGCTATCTGGATGAGGAAGATCCTGGTTGGTTTGTTCCGTTCACATTTAGATCCCAGAGTGATACATTGTGATAATTAGAGGTTCATTAAACTCTCGTTTAATCTTGTGTTTCATGATAGATCTAAACATATTGATATAAATGTCCATATCATATGATTATGTACGTACAGAAGATCATTTTCTTCGGTACATTCTACGAATACGAGTACGGAGGATATTCTAACATGACACTCACAAAGAGCAAGTTAAAGATACCATAGAGGAAGGATCGGGGTGAAGGATAATCCCTATCTTGTTGAGAGGGAATGTTGAGATTCAACAAGATGATGAGCTTAGTGAAAAGAGTCGCCTTCACTAAGTGGGCCCGCAGGCTATTTTTGGCGCAAGTCTATTTTTAGACTATGTCTACTTTTAGACATGTCGATCATATTCTATGAGTTGCAGGATGCTATTTGTGGATGGTTGGTCAAGTTGGAAAAATAGATGGACTTCTATTTTTAGACATATTGGGCGGAATCTATTTTTAGATTGCCAGTCTAAAAATAGATATGTCGAATGTTATTAGCTCTTAATAATATTTGGACTATAAACATTATCTTATTCTCTTGGAGCACTTCAGTTAAGTGCAGTTGTGCCACATTGATGGCAGATGGAGATTAAAATATTCACGAGGTTTCTTTTAGAGCTAATGTGGAAGGACAATTCACTATGCAGTTGGCAAGGATTATGACATAGTTGGAAGAAGTAGTTGTGGAGTTGTATTTAGTTTAACTCAGTTAGACTCAGTTGAGCTAGTTGTATCTAGTCTAACTGATTGATACACTAGTGAGAGTGGAGTGAATTAATTAGTTAATTAATTCACAAATAATAACTCATTAATCAACTGAACAATGCAGCATTTAACTAAAATGCATGGCAGTTTCAGTGGAGACCCAGTGGAGAGGTAGGTGAAATGGCAAGATAGACTATCTATTATGACTATAGTGATGCATTGATTGCATCCAACACTCGATGGAAGAAAGTAACGATGAGGAGATTTCACGATCAAGGATGGATTAGTTCAAGTTCATTCAGTTCCTTTGATAGAATTGCAATGGAAAGGCGATGAGGTGGCATAGATCGATGCATGGATTTGCAAGATTGGGCCTGATTAGTGTATGGCGATTGTACTGTACTGAGAGCTTGTGATAAGCTTTGTATGTTTGTATGAGATTGTCATATGATCTCCATGTTACATAATATATAGCTGGGGTTTTCAGCTTTAGGCTTTCCCGGTTAAAAATTGTGTTATGTGCGATTGATAACTTTTGTTTATGCTTCACATGTGTGTGCAATTAATTTTTCCGCAAAATATTAACAAGTGGAATAGATTCAGTATCTTGCATAAATTTAAGTAGTGTGAGATCAAGTGGATCTTGGACATATGCATGCTTAGTGCATATAATTTCTACAGTACACATCAACAATAATGCATATCCAAATACCACAACGTCTCTACTAGGAAACCTTGCCTCTAGTGTCTTTCCATGCCTTACTGCATACATCCACAACCCAATTCCTAGGTTTGTGGCTCTTTCCATTATCCATGCTTGTCACACTACTTTTATTTCACTGATGTATCCTTCAACATTTCTTGTCCATAACATAAACATAGGCATAGTTATAAGCACATGATATAAAAATCATATCCACATGATACTAACCTCATAGGTCTTTTAGGGCTATTGTTCCCACTTGATACCTTATAATTAGGAACTTTTCCATGCCATTCACCTGCATAAGCAATCATTCTTCCAAAAGAATGATCTCTGACAACCCAGTCACACAATGACATATATATATATATTAGCATAATCATGACTACAACATAATTACCATTGTGCATAAGGTCAAGGTTAAGAGAACTTCTCTTATTCTTTCAAAGCATGTACAACATTGAGAACAAAATTTCTGAACTTATCCAAGGCATTTTTTATGTTAAGGACATTTACTTTACCTTTCTGGTTACCTTTCTCATGATTTTTCTGCCACTATCCATTTACCCTAATCGACGTAACCAACCCAACTGGTTGTCATATTATTTCCTTCAGCTACCCCTTATTCATGCATTGGCCTTCATCCTTTTCTTATATTACTTGTTTGGTTTCATTACGCTCTCCCCAATTTCCATTAATTTTCCTCTTTCTCCAACCAATTTCCAAGACCCTCAAAACATAAAAGGCAAGAACAAGAATAAAACAAGAAGAAAACCATGGAAAACCTATAAAAATACAACACTGCAAACAAAGTGGCATGGCCATTCATCAATAACAATAAAAAATTCAAATCAGGCACAAACAAATCACAAAGCACTGAAAGCGTAAAAATTTCAACATACACCATGACTCAACCTCCATGGTTCCTAGTGCTTCTAAAGGAAAGCTCAACCCGAGCCATCTTCAAGATTTCAAGGCAATATATTTTTCCATGCAATTCCCTATATTATATTTCCTTAAACACACAATTGTTAGTGCATGAATAAGTATAACAATATACAATTTAACTTGCCTTGTTGTACCGAGCACGTTGTCCTACAACTAAATACATGCACGTATCATCTCTCAAGGGATTCCAATTCCTTTGATGAATCCAGTTGCATGTGGAAACCGACTATTGTTGGGTGTGGAGCCTAATTATCATCCTTATTAGAGGTCTTTGTGTTCAGCTATATGTATACCCTAGGAAGGCTATACACCCCTCCATGTGGGGGGGACATTTCCCCCCTACGGGGGTTCGGGGGGGCCCATCCCCCTCAGCTAGGGTGGTCCAGGGGCCAGTGGTCCCCGAAGCTAAAAATAGACTTAAATTTTCCTAGTAAAATATTGTAATTTCATATTCAATGTGGGTCGTTCATTAGGCAGATGATTCGATGGTAGAAGTTATGTTTAATTTAGCGTTTTTTTCCCTAGAAGACAACCCCTCTGTTGTATGAGGGAATTGTATTGAGGCTATGTGTTGAGAGTGTATTCTGAGCGAGAAAGAGAAACGGGGACTTTGTGAGAGAAGAGGATATTACAATAGATTTGCTATAGGTTGTGTCTCTTCATTTTGTTGGATAATATAAAGGATGGACTGGTTGTTTCTCCATGGATGTAGCCCAAGCTGGGTGAACCACATATATTTGTTTCTCTCTTGTTTTATATGTTTTATGTGTTTTTATTTCCGCATAATTTTATGTGTTCCATTGCTTTGTAATATATAATTTTCTAACAACTAGTATTAGAGCTGGAGGTATATTTGGCTGATAAACTCGTAGGAAAGAAGGGTTTTTGGTTTGAGTGGGAGAAATGGAAGAATATGGTAGGTTTACGGTTAATAAATTTAACGACCAAAACTGCCCATTGTGGAAGATGCATATGGAAGATTATCTATATCAAAAATATATTTTCCTACCATTGAGCGGAAAAACAAAGAAGTCGTTGAGTATGACAGACACCGAATGGGGTTTTCTCGACAAAAAGGAACTTGGAACAATACGGATATGCCTCGTGGCATCAGTAGCCTTCAATATTTTGAAGGAAACAACAATAGAGGGTTTAATAATGGCACTGGTCAGACTATATGAAAAACCCTTGGCCTCAAATACTTTATTTCTTATGAAACATTTATTTAATATGAAGATGTCAGAAGGTGGATTTTTTGCTGACTGTTTAAATGAATTTAATATGGTTACCAGTCAGTTAAGTTTTGTAGGGGTAAACTTTGATGATGAAGTTAGGGCTCTATAATTTCTATGCTCATTTCCAGAAATTTGGAATGGTTTAGTTATAGCCATTAGTAACTTTGTATCTGTATCTAGTACTTTAAAGTTTGATGATGTTATCACTGCTATCCTTAGCATGGAAATGCGACAGAAAATATCTGGTGAGACAACGGGTAATGCTTTGAGTGCGGAGACTAGGGGAAGAAAAATGGAAGGAGAAAATAGCATGGTATATCACAGTAAATCAAGGAAAGGGAGATCCAAGTCCATATTGGGGATAGTGTGCTAGAAATATGGGAAGAAAGGACACCTGAAGAAAGACTATAAGTCTCAGAGGGGAAAAGAAGGAGACACACAGCAAGAAAAAAATCATGAAGCGAATGTGACAGGTGATGTGTTGCAAGATGGTTTTATTCTATCTTTAGAAATTTTTATTGATGCCTAGGTGGTTGATTCAGGGGTCTCATTCCATGCCACGCCTGATAAGAAACATTTTCATGACTATGTTCAACGATATTTTGTGATGATAAACCATGTAAAATTGTTGGAATGGGTAAAATTCTTGTAAAATAGAATAATGGAAACCAATTGTTATTAAAGGAGGTTAGGCATGTTCCAGATCTGAAGAAAAATATGATTTCAACATGGCAGTTAGGTCGTGAAGGTTGTGTGACAACTTTTATAGATAAAACATGGACGGTCACTAAAGGAGCCCTGGTAATAGCAAAATGATAAAATTTTGGTACATTGTATTTATGAAATGGTATTTATAATTTTGTTAATACTTTAAACTCCATGGGATCAGATGCAACATTATTGAATCATAGGCTCGAACACATGAGTGAGAAGGGGATGAAGATACTTCACTCAAGAAATTTGTTGTCGGGTTTGAAGAATATTGATTTGGATTTATGTGAGAATTATGTTTATGGAAAACATAAGAGAGTCGGATTTCTTAGAGTTGGGAAAGAAAACAAGAGTGAAAAATTAGAGCTTGTGCATACAGATGTATGGGGACCTCTTAGGTATCATCTCTCAGTGGCTCTCGTTATTATGTTACTTTTATTTATCATGCAACTAGAAAAAATTGGATTTATTGTATTCAGCATAAATCTGATTTATTTGATACTTTCAAGAAATGGAAATATTTGGTTGAGATTGATACAGGAAAGAAGTTTAATTATCTCAGATCAGACAATGGAGGTGAATATTGCAGAAAAGGGTTTGATAGGTATTTTTCAAAGCATGAAATTCGCAGAGAGAAGACACTTCCAAGAACACCACAAGAAAATGGTGTGTTAGAAAGGATGAACATGCCAATAATGGAGCGTGCAAGGTGCATGATATTGCATGCAGGATTGCCTTTACAATTTTGGGAAGATGTTGTAGATAGTATTGTTTATGTGATAAAAAGAGGGCCTTCAAGTTCCTTGGATGGTGATATTCTAGAGGAGGCGTGGATAGGTAAAAAGGTAAACTACTCTTTTTTAAATCCTTTTGGTTGTGAGGTCTTTTTCCATATTAATAAAAAAAAAAGAACAAAGCTTGAGGCAAAATCAAAGAAATGTACTTTTATTGGATATGGTGTTAATGAAATTGGTTTTCGCTTATATGATTATGAAAATAACAAAATAATTAGGAGAATAGATTTTATATTCAATGAAAAGGTCTTATATAAGGATCAATTGCAATAAAAGAAACAAGAAAAAGAAAACAAAGAATACACAGTTATTGATGAGATCACAGAAAAAGTAAAGGTGCCTGAAAATAATAATAATCAACAACCACAACAACAAAAATCACCACAACAGCAACAGGCACCTCAAACACCTGAAAGTGGCGTCAGAAGATCTATCAGGATAAGTAGACCCCCTGAATGATACTCTCCTTCATTATATTATGTATTGTTGATTGATTATGGTGAACCGGAATGTTATGAAGAAATGTAGCTAGAAACCAGGAAGAAGTGGTAGCTAGCGATGAAAGAATAAATGGACTCCTTCGTACATAACCATACTTGGGACTTAGTCGGGCTGTCTGCGGGTAAAACAACATTGCATAATAAATGGGTTTACAGGTTGACAGAAGAAGATGGATGAAAACAGAGGTACAAAGCCAGACTTGTGGTGAAGGGGTTTTCACAGAAGAAAGGTATTGACTTTGATGAAATATTTTCTCTTATTGTTAAAATGAATTCAAACAGAACTATTTCAAGTCTTGTAGCAGCAGAATATTTACATCTTGAACAACTAGATGTAAAGACAAATTTTCTCCATGGAAATTTGGAGGAAGAGATCTATATGCAGCAACTACAAGGATATGAGGTCAAAGGGAAAGAAAAATTAGCGTGCACATTGAATAAGAACTTGTATGGCTTAAAACAGGCTCCAAGGTAGTGGTATCTAAATTTTGACAGGTTTATGTCTGAACAAGGTTATAACAGTTGTCACTTTGGTCATTGCGTTTATCTGAAAAAGAAAAATGATGGTAACTATATTATATTGTTAGTGTATGTAGATGACATGCTTGTTTCAGGGTCTAACATGCAAGAAAAAAATGTTCTCAAAGGAAAATTGGAAAATTCATTTGCAATGAAGGATTTGGGAGCTGCAAAACAAATCCTTGGTATGAGAATAACTAGAGACATGAAAAATCACAAATTAACATTGTCTCAAAATGAGTACATACAAAAGGTGTTTGAAAGATTTAATATGAATAATGCAAAACTAGTTAGTACACATTTGGCTAGCCATTTCAAAATTAGTAAGGAGATGTGCCCCAAGACCGAAGAAGAAATGGATTATATGTCTAAATTTCCATATACATCAACACTTGGAAGCTTAATGTATGAAATGGTCTGCATAAGGCCTGCTATTGCACCTGCAGTGGGAGTTGTAATAAGGTACATGAAAAATCAAGGAAAACAACATTGGATGGCAGTGAAATGGATTCTCATGTATTTTATAGGTACCACGAATCAAGAATTATGTTTTGGTGGTTCAAACATTTCTCTACATGGATATGTTGATGCAGATATTGCAGGTGATAGAGATAACCGGAGGATAACTACATGGTATGTATTTATTGTAGGTATAAAAACTGTCATTTGGGTTTCGAAAATGCAAAGTGTTGTTGCACTTTCAACAATGGAAGCAGAATATGTTGTTGCTATAGAGGCTAGTAAATAAATGATTTTGTTACAAAGGTTTATGGATGAATTGGGTAAGAAGAAGGAGATGGGAAGGTTATACAGTGACATCCAGAGTTCCATTAATCTTGCAAAGAACTCAACATTTCATTCCAAGACTAGACACATACAACGCAAGTACCATTTCATATGGTCAATGTTGGAAGATGCACAATTGAAGTTGGAAAAGATACACACTAGCTAGAATCTCGCAGATATGTTAACAAAAGTTGAAACCAGGGAGAAACTGAGGTTATGCTCAGTTTCAATTAATATTCAAGTATGATGATGAATATGAGAAATGACCTGGTCCAAAGTGGATTCATTGTCCAACAATCGAAGCAATGATGGAGCTGCTAAAATCAATCTCCAAGTGGGAGATTGTTGGGTGTGGATCCTAATTATCATCCTCATTTAGAGGTCTTTCTGTTTAGCCAGATTTATACCCCAGGAATACTATATACCCCTCCATGTGGGGGGGGCTTCCTTCCCCCCCGGGAGGGTTCGGGGGGGGGCATCCCCCCCAACTAGGGGGTCCAGGGGCTAGTGGTCCCTAACGGGGGTTCAATGGCAATGCCCCCGAAGCTAAAAATAGATGTAAATTTTCCTTGTAAATATTGTAATTTGTCAGTCAATTTGAGTCATTCATTAGGGATATGATCTAACGCTAGAAGTTATGTTTAATTTAATGTTTTTTTCCCTAGAATGAAACCCCTCTTTTGTGTGAGGGAATTGTATTATGGTTGTGTCTTGAGAGTGTATTCTAAGCAAGAAAGGGAGAGGGGGAATGTGTGAGAGAAGAGGATATTACAATAGATCTGTTTTAGGTTGTGTGTCTTAATTTTTCTTTATAATATAAAGGAAGGACTGGATGTTTCTCCGTGGATGTGGCCCAAGCTGGGTGAACCACATATATCTGTGTCTCTCTTGTTTTATATGTTTTATGTGTTTTTCTTTCCGCATATTTTTATGTGTTCCATTGCTCTGTAATATATAATTTTCTAACAGTTATCATACCTACATTTGGTGCATATTCCATGTAACTTCCTCGGCCCAAAATTTCTTCCACACACTTTAATTTTCTCTATTTCTTGATTCTGGAGCATGATCTTATTCCTCTACAAAATGCATTAAGGCTTTTCCTAGAACTCTCTCCCTTGTTCCATTTTTTCCTCAATGATGGATACTTGATGATTTGCTTGCCTATTATCAACTACTACATATATCTGGGCAATTCCCTAACCTACATCCCCAACTATTCATGCCTCCTAATAACTATATATATGAGGCCTACCTCGCATCCACTGCGCCACTATAATACAAAGGAAAATCCTTAGGCCGCAATGATATGTACCACAAGTAAAAAATTCTAATGATTCTTTTCCATTGCCTTTATTTTGTTGCTCCTTACACTGAGACCCATATCATTTCTCGACTACATTGAGCTTCTTATAAGGTGCCACATTTCCCTCTCACTTGTATCTTGATATCTTCCTTGCTTCACGAGACATTTTCATATAGTCTTCTCATTTCCCTTCTAGTCACGCTTGAACTAAAGCTTGTGCTTTGAATGTTCATAACAATGTTTCAACTTTCTAATGAATTCCTCTAATCATCAAGGATCATCATACTCAATCCAATCTTGAATGATAATGGAAGTCCACTGATGAACCTTTGGACCTTTTTTTTCTCATCCTAAGCTCATAAAATTCCTCTGACTAGTACTTCTTCTCAAATATCCTATATTGATGTTGGCAGTGATGACAATGATGTCTCTCAGAACTAGAGCTACGATAAAATAAATGAGTGCTATCCCTCCTTCGAAGTGTATCCAAGTATTTTCCACCTCTAACTATATCATATTTTTCCAACGTACACCCCTTCCAAGACCTTCTTCTACAAATCTAAAAAGCTTTGAAGAATCATTGCATTGACCTATACTTTATTTTCCAAAGCCCTTGCAAGTATTTCTTGTGCCTCAATCAACTTGTTATTATTTGCCTTGAAAATTCGAACTTCTTCCCTCAGAGTCCTCAATGTATCTGCTAGATCAGGAGAATACTCTTATCCTTGTTGCCCAACTTACCTTTCCTATTCCATAGAATTTACAAGGGCATATAATGGGATTCATGTGAACTGCAATCCACCATTCGAATCTTCATCTACGATCTTCTATTTATTGCAAACATACCATGTTAGATAAACAAAAAAGAAGACATAATGAAAATCATACCTCAATGTATCTAAGGGGAGGATATTACATTTGCACAAGTCATTCCGTATTAGCACGATACATAATAATATCAAGAAATTAACTGAAATGACAATAATCATCGTGCATATGACCACATTGCATATAAAAATAATTTAACTACCATGCATGACTAACTAATGCACGTGCTTATACCCACATTAATAAACTAACATATATCATACATGTAACCACAACAACAATAAAGTGACAAGCATTCATATAATTGTGATGCATATAACAACCATTAACCATTATGCCTACGTGCAAAACATATAAATTTGTATGACGATATGGTTTTACCTCGAGGTTCAATGTTCCAACCTCATTTTGATACCACTCTGTAAATACCCCATTCCACATTTACCCACTTTTACAAGCTCTCTAGGGTTAGCATGAGATGAGAGTTACTATGACATGACTTGACCTCCAAGGTCCAATTATGGAATTGAGGCCTACTAACTAGAACTCTTACTACCACCCATCAGGGACACTAGATCACACAGGAGTCTAAAAACCACCCCTAGTGATCAATCCTTGAGCTGAAAATCATTTTCATAGGCTTGACACCTCAACCACCCCCATAAAACATTGTGCATGTGGTTTGGAGGCTACAACCACACCCATAAGCCTTCATGCATGTGGTTATGACTGAAGTCTTCTAGTATAGTGGGTACAATGGAAAGATCTATGCCACTTTTTTAGGACTGTCCCACATGCCACTTCCCATAATTGCCCAAAACTTTCCATATTTAGGTCTAATATGATAACAACTCAAAACAATCAGTGTTAGGGCTATCTTTCTCAAAACATTTCAGTCACACAATATACATTTCGTCAAACATGTAGTAAACATAGTAGTTATGGGTCGTGAATGCATATACGATCAAGATCATGTTAACTTCATCATAGAATCATCAAGAAGGCTCAATTCCATCTCAAGCTAGCTAAAACAACACTTTTTAGCCCATGAATTTATTAATCATTCAATAAATTTTCAAATCATGAACAAGATCCATAGCAAATCACATAATATATCCATGCATATAACCAACATAAAACCATAATAGAATCCATGAAAAATAAACCTTAATATCAACATAATAACCAGTACACGTGCTCATCAATCTCAATAAGAAATAATTCGTATTAATCATAAGCAAATCCAACCATGGTAGGGACTTCCACGTACCACCTAGCCATAGATTGGGGGTAATGTTATGTAACCAGATCACACAATAGATAGATCAATGACTTCAAAATTAGTCTCTTCGAGGGGGAAATATCCTTTACATCACATAAATGAATTCTTGAATGATGCAAATGATAATACCTCCTTGGTATATATATAAGAGTCTAAGGGGTCACAATATATTCAGAGCGTACATAAAAATAATAATGTAAGAGCACAACAATAACAATAATGGGATTCTATGGGGCACAACAATAAAAACATGGGGGATACATGGACACAACAATAACAATAGGGGGCTACACAGCTAACAATAACAATAAGAGGAATACACTAGTATTATAGGTACCTAACATGCCCCTGTTTGTATGCTATAGTACCAAGAAGATGCAGTCAACTCCAATTTGTATGCTATAGTACCAATATTTTGCAACATCTTGTAAGGACCATAGTACTTGGGTCATAATTTATTAACCTTCTTAGCTTGCTTGAGGGACATTTTTTTGTATGGTTGTAGCCGTAAAAGCACCCAGTCGCCTACATCAAAAATTATTTCACTGTGATGTTGATATGCCTATTGTTTCAATTGATTTTGCGCTAGAGTGAAGTTATCCTTTAAGAGTGTTGAAATTTAGTTGAACTGAGAGGGGGAGGGGGGGTGAATCAGTTCAACACATACATGTGCATTTTTCAATTTCAAATAAACTTGTTGTGTGCACACCTGCCTAAATAATAAACTAGATGTAAACGATATTAATATAATTACGTAAAAAAATGACCAAATTAATGAGCATTAAACTTATTATCGACGACAAACCATGGGTTAAATAAATGCATCTCGACACCGACCCGAATGTCGAGACAGATATGGTGGAAACCCATAAGGGAAAACACATCTTATTATTTTTGTGTTCAAAATAATCTCGCTCCCTCTCACCATTGTTTTTCTACGAGGAACCAGCACGAGCTCAACCTCGAGTACCCCGCTTAGCTTTCGAGCTCCTTCTCCTTCGATTTTATGACACCAGCCTCTCACGGGGCTCCAACCTCGGTCGACTGGTAGCCACGGCTATCAGCTGCTTGATGAGAGCTCACAACTTCCTCAATTTATCACGAAAATGTTTTGTTGATTTACCTGGAATGCTGTTCTTGACTGGGTAGCATTTTCTTTGCTCTCTCCTTTCATGCTCTTCTGCCTCAATATTCTATGCTTTTCATTCTCTATCCTTACTCTCTCTAACCGCTTTTATGCATATCAAGTTGATATTCTATGTAGATTTCATCACATGACTTTTTATATTCCTCAGGAAGTTTGAAGTGAATAGTCCTGACTTTTTGCCTTCTGCCTTCTCATTTCCTTTACGCGCTCATTCAGAAAAATATAACAATATGCATTAATTTCAATACTACAGTGGGAGTTTTTTTTTCCTATCGGAGACTTGCCAATGCATCAAAAACAATAAAAAATTAATTACAACATTTACATTCACATTTTCAATTACATATTTCAATTTCACTCAGCTCCTTTTCTGGATTTTGACTTTACTGGATTTGTCTTTTCCTGCTGTTGTTAATAAACTGTTCTGCATACTCTTTGTTCAATGTCATCTGCATATTCCACCTGTTCACTGCACTTTGGAAACCCTTTGTTGTACATCTCTTCAAATCTGCAATCTTTGTTTACCTCTGTCAGTCCTCATACTTCCTCTTTATGTTTGCATGTAAAATGGATACAGCAAATTTGTACTCAATCCAACTGTCAATCTGGGAAATTTCAATACTCTATTTTCTGGGCTGGTGATTTAAATAACTAAAACTTACTTGCACATAAAATCACCTGCACTCAATTTAGTACTTAACCCAATTTCCAATCTGAGCAATTTCGAATTTATGCTGAAGTTTACCTCCTTGAAGAATCTATGGTTTAAAATAAACTTCAATGCTCCAGGCATACGCGGAGGCAACCTTTGAATAGACCCACTAACTTTCATTTTGTTAAATCCGCAAACCTTAATACATGCGTATGGGCCCCAATGCTAACGGTCGTCTCCATCTGACGGTTGTTATCATGTCGCTCCGCCTCATTTGATCGGACGTATATCACTCGGTGAAGATGCGCGAACAATAACGCGTGATGGCGCACAGTGTGAGTGGTTTTGGGATCCCTCCATATGCCACGTGTCAGTCGTTCTATGGGATCGCTCTGATTTCTTGAAAACCGCTTTCCCGTCGAAGGTGGTGCAATGAAAACCACCGGTTCGCTCTAAACCGCGTCCACTGTTCCTCTTTCGTGGTTCCTCCCCTCTACTCCAGGTTCCATCGTCACTGTTCACACCTTTTGGTTCCTCACCTTCGCTCAAGGTTCCACATCCTTCTGTGATCCGGTTACTAATGCTAACCTATTTTTACTGTTCATTAGTTAGAGTTTCGTATTCCGAGTTCTGCTTCTAATACTTCGCTCCTTTCATTATATATATAACTATTCTTCTTCGAGGTTCTGGTCCTTTACATCCTTACTGCATTCATATTCCATTATGTTGTAATATTCATCGCATTCTGCTCCGTAACACTCACACTGGGACTCTGAGAAAGCCTCTCCATACAGGGGTTAACATTTCGGCACCCTACATAATAAATTTAGCTCAGAACTTAAGGGGTATCAAACTTCTTTCAACGGTAAATACATAGAAGTCGTCCTAGAGTATTTTAACTATCGCACATTCTCGTACAACTCAAAATGCTCTATGCTTAGAGTTAAATCGAATGACACCGTATGCTATGTATTCATTTTAGAGCGCATCTAATATTGATACATATATAAGCCCTTATTTACGAACTCACATCGGTTTGCTCGATTGTGCACATAATTACAAATCTACCCTTTTGCGCAGGGTTCTCAATGTTCACAAAATTTGAAGGTCTAACTCCCGCTTCCACAAGAAATATACAGGTATGATACAGTTCCGCTTTCTCTTGGAGGATCGATCCTTTCGAATAATATGGAAGCAGACTTATATCAATTCTCTCATCTCGTCAGAGCCACTAAATAGATTCTTCATTTATGCTAATTGAAATTACTTACAAAACCCTCTTATTCATGAAAAACAAGAGGACAATCTATTCTGTTGTTTGGACAACTCTGCTTCAGTTCACTACTTGTCTCTATTCCTTGTACATGTTCCTTGTTGTCTTCTGCTGCTGTCCTTTGTCATCACCTTTTCCATTTAAGCAATGCTCCAACTCATCCCCAAGCATATTAAGTCTTTACCATAGGGTTTTAGTCTTCAATCAAATTATATGCCATACAAACTCAATTAATGAATAATTTTTCAATAATTCATCTGCAGACTGTATTAAATCCCTAATTCATAAATAAACCTCTATATTACTCTCCTTCAGGCCCTTTCAACTCCACTGCCCTGTCTCTAATTCTTCTGTTGCTTCTGCTTCAATTCCTCTGTTTCATCTGCTGCCTCTGCTACCTCTCTGTCTCTTTTGCCTTATGGATAGTTTAGGTGCTGCCCTTGTCTTTACCTCTGCTATCAATGACAACATTTCCAACAGTCTCACCCCTTTGGCATTGATGGCAATACTCTTCCTTTGTTTGCCTTATAGAAGCCCCATTTTTCTTTTCCTCCCCCTTTGACATCAATGGAAAAGGGTTGCTCACTTTTTTCTGCATTTCCTTTCTCTGAGATCTTATGACTTTGTACCCTGCTGCTCCAAACTTTGTACTAAATCTAAAAATGTGACCCTTTAGCCTTTTCTTTAACTCTTTTATGCTGGGTGTATTCCTTCCATAATCCTTTAACACTGAGGACCTGTTTCATGCTTTCCTTGTTGACTGATCTCCCCCTGGAATGATATTTTCATTTCTGTTCTCCCCCTGAAATTGTGCTTTCTCTTTATATCAGAGAGTAGCATCTATAGATACTACCCCTAGTTTATCTCTCAAATATTGAAATGGTTCTCTAAAAAGTGGTTTGGTAAATATATCAGCTGTTTGTTCTTTTGTTGATACATATTCCAGCTTTACTACCTTCTGAGCCACTTGTTCTTGGATAAAATGATACTTGATTGGGATATGTTTAGTTTTTTAGTGAAGCACAAGATTTTTTGATATACTTATAGCACTTGTATTATCACATTTGATTGAGATAGGTTCATTAATGCTTACCTTCATGTCTTGGAGGGTTTGCTTCATCCACATGACTTGTGTACAGCATGTTGCTGCTGCTATATATTCTACTTCTGCTGTAGATAGAGAGATAGATGTTTGTTTCTTGCTTAACCATGCCACCATACTTTCTCCTAGATAGAATCCACCTCCACTAGTACTTTTCCTGTCATCCACACAGCTGGCCCAATCTGCATCTGTGTATGCTGTCAAAGTGAAGTTTTTGCCTTTAGGATACCAAAGCCCATATAGTGTTGTTCCTCGTAGATATCTGAATATTCTTTTTACTGCAAGAAGGTGATTTTGTTTAGGTGCTGCTTGATATCTAGCCACTAGTCCTACTGCTAGCATGATGTCTGGTCTTGATGCTGTTAGATACAACAGACTTCCTATCATGGATCTGTAAATTTTTTGATCTATATCAGCAAATCCATCATCAGCACACAGCTTACATCCCGTAATCATGGGAGTTGACATAGGTTTGCAGTCCTCCATTTTTAATTTTTTCAACATTTCTTTTAAGTATTTTTCATGTGAGATGAATGTACCTGTGTTCTTTTGCTGAATTTGAAGTCCTAAGTAGAAAATAATTTCTCCAATCATAGACATCTCAAAATCTATTTTCATCTCATCAACAAATCCTTTTGCTAGTTCTTCTCCATTGCTTCCAAACATACTACAACAATCAGGAGTTCATTTTCATGGGCTTTTATGTATAGATTGTTGTCTACTCCACCTCTCTTAAAGCCTTGTTTTTGTAAATATTTATCCAGTCTTGAGTACCAAGCACGAGGAGCCTGTTTCAGTCCATATAGAGCCTTCTTCAGTCTGCACACATAGTCTTCTTTGTCTGTTAAAGAGAAGCCTTCTGGTTGTTCCATGTAGACTTATTCTTCTAGATCTCCATTCAGAAAAGAAAATTTTACATCCATTTGATATACCTTGAAGTCTTGGTAGCATGCAAAGGCCAGAAACATTCCGATGGCTTCCATTCTAGCTACAGGAGCAAATGTTTCATCATAATCAAGTCCTTCGATTTGTGAATATCCTTTGCAAACTAGTCTGGCTTTATTCCTGATTACTTGTCCTTGCTCATTCATTTTATTCTTGAATACCCATTTTGAGCCAATGATATTTTTCTCCATTGGTCTAGGAACTAGTTCCCAGGTATTGTTCTTCTCAATTTGGTCAAATTCTTCATTCATTTCCTTTAACCAATACTTGTCCTTGCAGGCTTCTTCAAATCTCTTTAGTTCTATTTGTGATAACATGACTATGTATACCTCTTATGTTTGTTCTGTTAGTTGCCTTCTTGTCTAGACCCCTGCTTTCTTATCTCCTATGATCTGATCTTCAGGATGATTCTTCTGAGTGTATCTTGAGGGGGCTTTCGAGCTCAGCTCTGCAGATTCTGTTGTCTTGCTTGTTTCATCATAATTTTGGTTTTCTTCTTCATGGTTGTTTGATGGACTGCAGCAGTTTGTATCTCTTGTATTGTTTGGAAGTTCTTCATCAAATCTCACATCAATACTTTCAACTATTTTTCGAAGAGTCTTGTTGTAGCACCTGTAACCTTTACTTTTGGAAGCATATCCTAGAAAAATCCCTTCATCTGCTCTTGCATCAAATTTCCCAAGATTTTCATCATTATTCTTTATATAACACCTGCTTCCAAAAATTCTAAAATTTTTGATTGAAGCTGGCTTTCCATGCCATAGTTCATAGGGAGTCTTGTCACTGCTTGGCCTTAAGTGAGCTTTATTAAGGATATGCACCGTTGTATGTACTGCTTCTTCCCAGAAGGTTTGAGGAATATTATTCTCTTGCATCATGGCTCTGGAAATTTTTTGAACAGATCTATTTTGTCTCTCTGCTACTCCGTTCTGCTAAGGTGTCCCTGCAATAGTAAATTGTTGTTTTATGCCATATTCATTGCACAGATCTGCAAAGTCATAATCTGTGAATTCACCTCCTCTATTCGATCTGATGCATTTTAGCTTGCATCCTGTCTCATTTTCTGCTAATGCTTTGAATATTTTAAATTTGTCCAGAGCTTCTGATTTATTCTTGAGAAAAGCAACCCATGTCATTCTGGAGAAATCATCTATTATAAGCATAAAGTAGGATTCTCCACTTGGTGTTTTAGTTCTTGCAGGTCCACACAAATCCATGTGCACAAGCTGAAGTGGTATTCTTGTTGATAACTCATCTTTGGCCTTAAAGGATGTGCAGGTCTGTTTACCCAATTGATAAGATTTTCATATGGTATTAGAAGGCCTGTTTATTTCTGGCATGTCTCTGACCGCTTTATTCTTGCTCAGTCTGATGATATGATCGAAGCTGAGATGTCCCAATCTCCTATGCCATAACCATGACTCCTCAAGTTTGCTAAGATGACATGCTTCATCTTCCTCTTTCACGATGTAAACATTGCTCTCTATTTGAACACCTTTGAGTAGAGTCTTACCTGTGGTGCTTGATCTGACTTCACAGTCTTGTGCTCTGAAAAGAAATTTGCAGCCTTTATCACACATTTGATTGACACTCAGCAAATTTTCCTTCAGCCCATCTACAAATAGTACATCTTGGGCCTTACCTCTGCCATTATCTAAGCTGACTGAGCCCTTTCCCTTGATTTTTCCTAATTTATCATTGCCAAAAGTAACATTACTAGTTTTCTTTTCATCAAAAGTTATAAATTTTCTCCTGTCTCTAGTCATATGTTTTGAGCAGCCACTATCCAGATACCATTGGCTTTTCAGATCTTGAGCAGTTAGAGCCAGGTCACACTTATTCTCCTTCTTTTTCCATTGGAGGCATCCTTTTGTTTGGTATCTTTTGTGAGATGATGAATCGCATCCTTTCAGAGGACATTTGGAAGGCATATGTCCAACTTGATTGGATATACAACATTTGATCATAGTTTTTGCAGGATTGTGAGTATGAACAAAATTTCTTTGATTCATAAACCTCCTTGAGGTGTTGAACATCAATCTTTGTCCATACTTTCTACATTCAATAATTTTATGGCCAAATTCCTTACAATAAAAACAATAACCATAGAAATTATTTGCATACCTGATGTAAGGTTGTTTTCTCCATTTGTTTGTTTGAGACAGTCTCTTCATTGTTTGCATCTTTTGCTGGTTTAAATTACTCCTCCTTGCATGACAATATGCAGCAATATGTCCCTGCTTGTGGCAAACATAACAAGTGGCATTCTGCATAGGAGGTAAGAATCTCCTTTGATGGCTTTCAAATTTGACATACTCAGAGACATATAAATCTTCTCCTGTTGTTTGAGTATTTATTTCATTCTTTGTTATTAGAGGATTTTTCTGGGTTCTGTCTCCCTTCTTACAATTTTCTTCTTTTGTAGGCACTATTTGAGCTGCTTCATCATCCTTCTTTGCTTTTACAAAAATAATCTCTCTGTTTTCTTTTTATTTGTTTTTACTTGATTATCCTTCATAGCCTATTCCAGTTTTTATCATAGGCGATCTTTGAGCAACCAGAATTTCATTCAACTTACTAGAGCTTGTTGTTTGAGAAGAGTTTATAACCACTTTCCTTTGAGCATTTTCTAATTTCTTCCTGAGACATACTACTTCTTCTTCCAACTTTTCTTGTTCCTGAGTTTTTTCTTTGATTTGCTTAAGTAACATGTCCTCTATCTTCTTGGCTTCTTCAAGCTCTATCTTTAGCTGCATCAGGACTTCTAAATTCTGTTCTTCTCGTACATACTTGAGGAGAATTTCCTTTTGTTTTATGCATTTTAGCTTGAGTCTATCAATATCTTCCAGAGCACTTCTTAGCTCTCCCTCAAGGTCGACTTCACCTTCTTCTTCTTCATCTTCTAGCAGGAGACCTTTAAGTTCTTCTATAGCCATCAATAAAAATTCAGAGGTTCCATCTTCACTTGAGAGTTCACCTGGATATTTTGTACTGCTGTCTTGTTGGGCATAGAAGGATTTTTTGCTAAACTTCTTTCCTTTCTGCCAGTTCTTTGATGTATTTTTCTCTGACTCTTGAGCCTGATTCCTTACTTTCTTGTGAGGACACTTAGCAGCATAGTGTCCAACTCTTCCACAATTAAAGCATTTGAAAGGAAGTTTACCTTTGTATTTACCTGAGCCTCTATTCAATTTCTTGACAAATTTTGCCTCTTCTTCATCTGAGCAAGAGCATATGTCTTCCTCTTCTTCTTTCTTCTTTTCTATTTTAAAGGCTGCCTCCCTCGTACTTGGCTTCTTCTGTGGGAGCCTCATCTCGTATGCTGTTAAATTTACAAGTAGCTGGTTCATGGTCAAGGTCTCCCAATCAGTTGTTTCTTCTATTGCAGACACCTTGGGATTAAACCTGGATGGAAGAGATCTTAGAATATTTTGCACAATTATACTTTCTGGCATGGTTTCTCCAAGAGCTTTCATATTGTTAACAATTTCTGCAACTTTTAGGAAGAAACTGTCAATGTCTTCATCATCATTCATTTTTAAGTTCTCAAACTGGGCTCTATAGACTTGAAGTTTGGCAGTCTTTACTTTCTTGTCTCCCTCACGGATGTTCTCCAGAGTATCCCACATCTCTTTGGCAGTATCTTTGTGCATTACTTTGATAAAATCTGCTTCACACAATCCATTCAAGATGGCATTCATGGCTTTTGCGTTAGCTACAAAATCTTGTTTGGATTCTTTATCTAAGTCAGTTGTCTTTGGGGCATATCCTAATTCCACAACACCCCAAACTTCTATTCTTAGAGACATTATGTATGTCCTCATCCTAATTTTCCAGAAGGCATAATTTGCACCTGTAAAGAAAGGGGCTTTATTGGTTGAGCATCCTTCTTTACTAGCCATCCTGAGAACCTATAATCTCCTTTCAGTTGTTAAATTGGTACAAAGGGACCAACTCTGATACCAATTGTTGAAATTTAGTTGAACTGAGAGGGGGGGGGGTGAATCAGTTCAACAAATACATGTGCATTTTTCAATTTCAATCAGGTTATTTATGGCTTACTTTTATAATCAACCTTAGTATATGAATAGTCTTAATATGTTGCAGCAAGTATTAAATTAATTTGACATTAAAATTATTATGAGAGCAGCAAACATTAAGCAGATTTGATAAATCATCTCAGCACACAGGCAACACAGATAGAGACAACATATATAAGTGGAAACCCATAAAGGGATAAAACCACATCTTATTATTGTTGTGATGCAAAGGCAAGCTCCAACTCCCTCTCACCACTGTTTTTCTGCAGGCACCAACCCACAGGAGGCTCCAACCTTAATTCTGCAAGCTACAACTTGCAAGGAAGTTCCTTCTCCCTTCAAATTTCTGCAGGCACCAACCTACAGGAGGCTCCAACCTCAGTCAGCTACAACTGACAACTATCAAGCTTCAACTTGATAGGGAAGCTCCAACTTCCTCAATTTATCATAAGAAATGTTTGTTGATTTACCTCAGATATTAGCTCTGTTCCGTAGCATTTCTTTCTGATCCTCTCTTCCTTATCTTCTCTGCCTCAATCTTCTATGCTTTTCATTCTCTATCCTTACTCTCTCTAACCACTTTTATGCATATCAAGTTGATATTCTATATAGAGTTCATCACATGAATTTTTATATTCCTCAGGAAGTTTGAAGTGAATAGTCCTGACTTTTTGCCTTCTGCCTTCTCATTTCCTTTACTCGCTCATTCAGAAAAATATAACAATATGCATTAATTTCAATACTACAGTGGTAGTTTTGTTTTCCTACCGGAGACTTTCCAATGCATCACAAACAGTAAAAAATTAATTACAACATTTACATTCACATTTTCAATTACATATTTCAATTTCACTCAGCTCCTTTTTTGGATTTTGGCTTTACTAGATTTGTCTTTTCCTGTTGCTGTTAAGAAACTGTTCTGCATACTCTTTGTTCACTGTTATTTGCAAATTCCACCTGTTCACTGCACTTTTGAATCCCTTCGTTGTACATCTCTTCAACTCTGCAATCTTTGTTTACCTCTGTCAGTCCTCATACTTCCCCTTTATGTGTGCATGTAAAATGGGCAATTTCAATACTCTATTTTCTGGGCCGGTGATTTAAATAACTAAAACTTACTTGCACATAAAATCACCTGCACTCAATTTAGTACTTAACCCAATTTCCAATCTGAGCAATTTCGAATTTATGCTGAAGTTTACCTCCTTGAAGAATCTATGGTTTAAAATAAACTTCAATGCTCCAGGCATACGCAGAGGCAACCTTTGAATAGACCCACTAACTTTCATTTTGTTAAATCCGCAAACCTTAATACATGCGTATGGGCCCCAACGCTAATGGTCGTCTCCATCTGACGATTGTTATCACATCGCGCCGCCTCATTTGATCGGACGGATATCGCTCGGCGAAGATGCACGAATAATAACGCACGATGGCGCGCAGTGTGAGTGGTTTTGGGATTCCTCCGTATGCCACATGTCATTTTTTCTATGGGATCGCTCCGATTTCTTGAGAACTGCTTGCCCGTCGAAGGTGGTGCGATGACAACCACCAGTTCGCTCTAAACCGTGTCCATTGTTCCTCTTTCATGGTTTTGCCCCTCTACTCCAAGTTCCATCGTCACTGTTCACACCTCGTGGTTCCTCACCTTCGCTCAAGGTTCCACACCCTTCCGTGATCCGGTTACTAACATCAACCCATTTTTACTGTTCATTAGTTAGAGTTCCGTATTCCGAGTTCCGTTTCTAATACTTCGCTCCTTTCGTTATATATATAACTATTCCGCTTTGAGGTTCTGGTCCTTTACATCCTTACTGCATTCATATTCCATTATGCTGTAATATTCATCGCATTCTACTCCGTAACACTCACACTGGGACTCTGAGAAAGCCTCTCCATATAGGGGTTAACATTTCGGCACCCTACATAATAAATTTAGCTCATAACTTAAGGGGTATCAAACTTCTTTCAACGGTAAATACATAGAAGTCGTCCTGGAGTATTTTAACTATCGCACATTCTCGTACAACTCAAAATTCTCTATGCTTAGAGTTAAATCGAATGACACCATATGCTATGGATTCATTTCAGAGTGCATCTAATCTTGATACATATATAAGCCCTTATTTACGAACTCACATCGGTTTGCTCGATTGTGCACATAATTACAAATCTACCCTTTTGCACAGGGTTCTCAATGTTCACAAACTTTGAAGGTCTAACTCCCACTTCCACAAGAAATATACAGGTATGATACAGTTCTGCTTTCTCTTGGAGGATCAATCCTTTCGAATAATATGGAATTAGACTTATATCAATTCTCTCATCTCCTCAGAGCCACTAAACAAATTCTTCATTTGTGCTAATTGAAATTACTTACAAAACCCTCTTGTTCATGAAAAACAAGAGGACAATCTATTATGTCGTTTGGACAACTCTGCTTCAATTCACTGCTTGTCTCTGTTCCTTGTACATGTTCCCTGCTGTCTTCTACTGTTGTTCTTTTCCATCACCTTTTCCATTTAAGCAATGCTCCAACTCATCCCCAAGCATATTAAGTCTTTACCACAGGGTTTTAGTCTTCAATCAAAGTCTATTCCATACAAACTCAATTAATGAATAATTTCTCAATAATTCATCTGCAGACTGTATTAAATCCCTAATTCATAAATAAACCTCTATATTACTCTCCTTCAGGCCCTTTCAACTCCACTGCCCTATCTCTAATTCGTCTGTTGCTTCTGCTTCAATTCATCTGTTTCATCTGCTGCCTCTACTACCTCTCTATCTCTTTTGCCTTATGGATAGTTTAGGTGCTGCCCCTGTCTTTACCTTTTCCATCAATGACAACATTTCCAACAAAGAGTTGGAGAAATTTTTATTGAAGCTCGAAGTGATTTTGCACTACTTGAACCTTAGGATTTTCAAAGAAAGATGATGTTATGGATGGTGGATGATATCCATAAAGTTCCATAAATGGGGTCATTTTTACTGCAATATGGAAGGAAGTGTTATACAACCATTCAGCTAGAGGTAACCACTTGACCCATTGTGGTTTTTTATCAGATACAAAGCAACGAATATATCCTTCCAAAAATTTGTTCACTATCTCAGTTTTCTCGTCAGATTGAGAATGATAAGATGATCTATGAGCTAACTGAGTCCCAAGACAAGAAAATAATTTCGTCCAAAAATTTCCAGTGAAAATTGTATCTCTTTCACTTATAATAATGTGTTTTGCTTCCATGTATCTTTTGAATTGTTTCGATAAATTCAATAGCAATTGTACTAGCTTTAAAAGGATGAGATAGTACACAAAAGTGTTCATACTTGGTAAGTCTATCAACTACCACCATGATGACACTCTTTCCTTTAGACTTGGGTAAATCCATGATAAAATCCATCGATACCTCCTCCCAATGCTGACTTGGAATGGCTAAAGGTTGTAACAGGCCCAAAGTCTTAATTGTCTCAACTTTATTTTGTTGGAAAACCAAACATTCTGCCACAAACTTCTCAATATCATATTTAAGGCCATCCAAAAAAAAATCCTTCTTGACCCTGTGGTGATTTTTTAAGAATCATGAGTTCTCTCCTAAGGGGGAGGTGCGTAATTCCAAAAGAATATTTTTCTTAAGTTGGGAATTATTACAAAGATATAAGTGATCTTTGTACCATAATAAATCATTTTTATGGCTAAATATATTAGATGTACTAGGATCTTGCTGCAATGTTTGAATGAGTCTCCACACCTCTTCATTATTCTTCCATTCATCCCTTGTTTTGGTTATCCAATCAGGTTAGATAATAGAAATGGCACAAAGAAATGTTTCTACATCTTCATCCTTTCTTGAGAGTGCATCTGCAACAACATTTTCTTCCCTTTTTTGTAGATGATTTCAAAGTCATAACCCAACATATTTGTGACCATTTTTTTTGCTCTTTTGAAGATAATATTTATTCCAAAATTATTTAAGACTATCATGATATGTTTTTACCTTGAATTTTCTTCCAATTAGGTAAGGTATACATTTCTTTAGTTCATGTATTATTACCAACATTTCCTTCTCATAAATAGGTTTGTGTAAATACTTTCCTTTAATTGTACAAGCTTAAAAAACAATGGGTTTTCTTTCTTGCATTAAAACATCAACAATTCCATTTCCTAAGGCATCACATTAGACAATAAAGGTTTTTGTGAATTCAGGCATAGCTAATACTGGTGCTTGGCACATTGCCTCTTTAAGATGTTTAATGGCATCAGTTTCTTCTGGAGTCGAAGAAAATGCATCTTTATTTAGTAATGTTGTTAGAGGTGTTGCTATTCTCTCATAATTCTTAATAAACTTGTGATAATATCGTGTGAACCTGAGAAATCCTCAAAGAATATTTATGGTTGTGGGGATTTTCCATTCCTTAATGGATTTAATATTTTTAGGGTCTACCTTAATACCCTCATGAGATACAATATGACCCAAATATTCCACCCCTTGTACTCCAAAAAAACATTTGGAGGAATTTTCATATAATTGTTTCTCCTCCAATAGTTTAAGCACCCTGTCAACATGTTGAACATGATCCTTCCAAGACTTGTTTTATATTAGTATATCATCAAAAAATAATAACACAAATTTTCTAAGGGTTTGAAAATGGAATTTATCAAACCTTGAAATGTCGAAGGTGCATTAGTATGGAAAAAAGGCATGACCAAAAGCTCATAATGACCCTCATGAACTATTAATGTTGTTTTCAGAATGTATTCAGTCTTCATTATAATTAGGGAAGATCTAGCTTAGTGAAGTAAATTTATCCATGTAATTAGTCCATCAATTCATAAATGACAGGAATGGGAAATTTATCTTTAATAGTGAGCTTTTTGAGCTCCCTATAATCCAGACACATACACCATGATCCATCCTTCTTGTGCACCAAGACTATTGGAGTAGAGAAAAAACATTGACTAGGTTGAATTATAATAGTCTCTAGCATTTCTACAACCATACGTTCAATTTCACTCTTTTGGGCATAGGCATATATGTAAGGTCTAATGTTTGGAGGAAAACTTTATGGAATCAAATGAATAGCATGATCACGATCACAAATAGGTAGGAGACCTTTGGGAGTCTCAAATAACTTGGAATGATTTTCTAAGAATTTTTGGATATCTTGAGAAATAGATGATTTTAGTTTTTGGAGCTATAGTGGGCATAATTGTGCAATTATGCCCCATGTTCTTTCTTCATAAGTGTTTTCATGAAATTAGAGTTGATTATCTTTCTGTATTTCCCTGTGATACCCCTTAATTCAAATTCCTTTCCTTCACAAAAAAAATTCAAGAAAATTTATTGAAAATTAAAAGTTATCATCCCCAAATATTGTAACCATTGGAATCATATTACAATATCAACAACACCCATTGGAATGGAAATCATTGTGTTAGTGGCAGTATTTTCATGTAGAAATCATATCAATGGATTCAATCCGATCATGTAATGTACTAATTAAACAGGATATTGAATCCTTCTACAATATTTGCAGAATATAAATCATGATTTCTCAATCACATGCAAGTAAGAGAAATAAGTAAATCAATACACAACACCAGATATTCCTAGGGAAAGAAAATTCTCAAAGTCACTCCATCTTTATTGTATAATCAACCAAGGAATCATGAAACAATACAATGTATTTGTGCTCACCACAACCTCATACACTCTACCAATTGCTTCACACTGATATAGGCAAAATTGGAGAAACACAGCCAATTATCAACCTACCCTCAGCCTACCCTGCTTACGCAATACCTAGAGAATTAAACCCCTATTAAATAGGAAATTCAACCTTCCTTGATTGCAAAATTTACCATGGGCTTCATGTGGTTATATAACTGCATCTGGGCAGTTTTCTAAAAATAAAATTGATAGTTTACTTGCCTTGAACCTTTGTCTCAACTGGGTCTCCACCAGAATGAGCATGCATGCAGCTATAAATATTTAATCATCAGTTACTTGGTAGATCACTACTGGTGAATTAAATATATTTTAACTCACTTGATCTTCCACGAGCTCATAAAATAGTTAGAACTAGTTAAACTGATTTTAACTCAATTAATGTGAGTTAATTGATCCCACTCACACTACACTAGTGCTACAACTGCAACTGGACCCTGTTAATAATAGAACCACTCTACATGCCTATCCTTTGACCCTCAACTCAAAATTATTGAGCTAACTAAATCTATCACACTTAGTTAAATATTACAAGTTTTTATGAGATAAGATTACAATTAATTTTCCAATTTGTTTAAAAATTGGTAGCACACTAATGTGTCACTAGGATCCATCACTATGTGTCCTATGATCCCACACTAGTGTGTGTGCATTTTCTTGTTGAATTTCAACACTCCCTCTCAACAAGAAAGGGATTATATTCTACCCCAATCTTGCCTCTATGGTATTCAAATTTTCTCTTCGCAAGCGCCTTCATCAAGATATCTGCATCTTGATCCTTCGTGGGAATGTACTACAAAAACGTAATGCGCCTCTGAACACAATCTCTGAGATGGTGGTACCAGATGTCAATATGCTTGGACTTGTCATGGAATACTAGATTAATCGAGAGTTTTATGCAACTTTGGTTATCACGATTTATTACTGTCGGATCCATCTAATGACAAAGAAAACCAAAAAGTGTCTTCCTCATCCATATGGACTCACATGCAGCATGACTAGATGTCATGTACTCAGCCTCAGCTGAACTGAGTGAAACTGATATCTGCTTCCTAATGTACCAAGAAACTTTTGCTGGTCCTATGCTGAAGATGCCCCATGATGTGCTCTTCCTGTCTAATGGACTACCTGCCCAATTTTCATCGGTGAAGCCTTGAATCTTCACTCCCTTTGTCCATATGTATCATAATCCATACTCTGTAGTGCCCCTAATATATCTCAACACATGCTTCCCTGCCTTCCAAAAGAGCTTGGTAGGATTAACCATAGCTTGACTAAGCTGGTTAACTACGTAACATATGTTTGGTCGTGTGTTCACCAAATACATAAGTGAACCCACAAGATGCCTGTAAACAGTAGCATCCACTACCTCACCTGAATTAGAATCCTCCTTCCTCCAGTTTCCTACAAGAGGAGTCTCCATGGGTTTTCTTCCCTCCATGTGGAACTTCCTCAAAATCACCTTGGAATACTTGCCCTGAGATACAAATAGCTCCCCATCTCTTTGCCATATTTCCAAGCTAAGGAAATAATGCAAGAGCCCCATGTCCTTCATCTCAAACTCTCTTACAAGATCCTCTTTGCAAGAATTTATAAGTTTCTCATCACCTGTCAGTATAAGATCATCAACATAAAGTACAATAATCAAAATCTTACCATCAACCACAATATGATATAGGTTAGCATCTTTTTCACTCTTTTTGAAGCTTGACTCGGTGAAATAGTTGTCGATCCTGGTGTACCAAGCATGAGGTGCTTACTTCAGGTCTCAAAGGTCTCAAAACCTTCTGGTTGCTCAATGTACACTTCTTCCTCAATAACTACATTAAGAAATATTGTCTTTACTTCCATCTTATGCATCTGACACCCCATTTGTGTTGAGAGTGCAAAGATGGATCTAATCGATGAGTACCTTACAACCGATGAAACATTCTCCTCATAGTCAATACCCTCTATCTATGAGAATCCCTGAGCCACAAATCTAACCTTGTATTTCTCCACACTCCCATTTTCTGCCTACTTCACCTTGTAGATCCACTTGGATCCAACCACTGACTTCCCCATTGGTCTTGGGACCACTTCCCATGCACTATTTCTGATAATGGAGTCATACTCCTCAACCATGGCATCAACCCATGTTGGTTTCTGCACTTATTCCTCAAAAGAGGATGGTTTTGTCACAATACACTCGCTCATAAGAGCCATGTATCTAGTATACATCTCTGGGGACCTTCTCTGCCTGTGTTGTGATGTAGGTGCACCTACATGCTCTGTCACATATAGCATCAATATTTCAGCCTCTCTAGTGAACTTCCTACCATTTTTGGTGGATGGATTTGCATGAGTGGCTTCTTCCACCCCATGATCCTCTGCTTGTGGTTGCTCCACATCCTAAGGTTCATCCTTTGGAAATAAGAGTTCCTCATCTGCATGCAATTCAAGCTACCTCACATGGCTTTATCATACTTCACCATGATACATCCCTTGCATGTGTCTATTTGCGCAAGAGTACCCTTTGCAACACCTGTAGAAATATGCTACATGATCCTCAAAGCATTGTGGTGTAGATGGCACAATCTCTTGTGCCATAACTCACCTATATTCCGGCTCACCACCTTCCCTACTTTACTACTCAATGTTGCGCATCCATCTACATCAAGTTTGTAGAGGTTATTCACACGAACCCCTATCTTCTTTACCTGTGTTGTGGCTTTTTGACGAAGGAACGTCTTTCCTTCACTAAAAACCACATCATATCCAAGATCCTCCAATATATCAACTCAAACTAAATTATTTTTCAAGCCTGGTACATGCATGACATAATTTAATATGAAATTTTTACTTGACTGTCTCTAGAAAGTAATTGTACCAATATCGGTAACGCTATACCTCCCGTCATTACCCATCTCGATGTGCATCTGAAGATCCTTCTCCTCCAAGCTAATAAAGAGTTCTTTGTTTCCCATCATGTGAAAAGATGCTCCACTATCTAAGTACCACATAGATCCCATCACATTTGATGCCATGCATGTGATGAGAGAGAAGCCCAACTCAAACTGTGAGGCCAAAGCTTCACCCGTTGCAGCTTCTGGAACCTTCTTGTTGTTCTTCTTCTTTTGTGGAAAATTTGTGGCATAGTATCCATGATCATGACAGTGAAAACATTTCACCTTTGACATGGCACACTTATTTCCTTCTTTGTTAGTCTTAGATTTGGAATAAGACTTCTTCCCCTTCCCCTTCTTTTCCTTACCATCCAAGGCATAAATTTCCTCATCATCAACCTTGGATGAGGATCCATCCCTGGTATTCTGTTGAAACTCTTCTTCTACCAAATCTGGCCAAAGTCACTCCCAATTTGGTATCTTATCCCTACCATTCACAGAGTCCTGGTAACTATAACAGCTCTTTGGAAGGCCTAGAAGTGCTAGGCTCACCGAGTCATCATCAACTACAGTAATCCAAACACTTCCAAGATCATCCCAACATTGAGTGAACTTGGTAAAGTATTTCTGGATTGCGTCGCCCTTCTCCATTTTGATTTTCCTAAGCTTTTCCTTGAGTGCCAATTTTATGTGGTCACTATTGCTTTGAAATAGATATGTCAAGGCCTTCCACATAGAATATGGAATTTCCTTTCCATGGAGACTCGATACAATATGATCTTGAACTACCTCTAACAAGATCTTCCTCACCTTTGCTACATTCTTCTACCATGCATCAAGAAGTTGGGCATCTGCTGTTGTGGGCTTGGGAATATCATTATCAATGAATTCCTTCAATGCATTGTCCTCCAACACTACCTCCATTCTATCCTTCCATGAAATATAATTCGAACTGCCCAAAGTGCATATTTGAGCCTAAATCCATTGAAAGACATATTGATCTGCTTATAGCTCCTATTGTACCTTAAGAGACAATCCCTTAGCTGTGATAAGGAATCAGTGCTTAAGACATTTATATGATTATGTCACGAATATATATGTCTTTGTTTTATTAACCCTCAAGTATTTATGATTAAACCCTTAAATTTCAAATATGATGAATGCTTCACAATGCTACCATCTATTAATGTTGAATGAAGTGACTAGAATAATATGAAAGAATAATTTCAAACTGATATGTTGTTTTATACAAAAAATATCATTTCCAACCCCAGAAGAAATACATGAAAGAAATAGTTAAAACAAAGGAGCGTCAATTAAGGTTTTTAACTCTTATATACAGAAGTAAAAGGAGACCTGCTGCTCATAACTTTGTTTTATTCATAGATAGAAAACACATAATGTAAACTTGGATACATTTCAACATAAACAGAATGCTAGAAAATTGCTTACTCATTCATTAATCTTTGAATCTATGAGTACAAAAATAATTTTCTGAAGGTACAAAACTCGGAACCTTTCCTTCCCTTGAAAATTACATTAAACACAGTAAAAAGAAGTTTGGAACTGCTGTAACCAATCCTAACTACCAAAACTACTTTAAGACTTCGAAGGCTGTCTATTACATGCCTTAAAAATGTCTTGTTACAATGACATTATCTTCAAAAAATAACATAAAATAAATATCCTAATCTATAGGAATTGCCGATGATGTGTCTTCTTTTCCTTGGTCAATTGATTTATCTTTCTTTGCTGCTGATCCTTTTGGCAAGTCTATTTTCCAAGCTCTGCACTTTTTCCATATTTTTACCTTCATCCTGGATGAATGTGTCAGATTGTAATATTCCAATATGAATGAAATAATTCGATTATAAGAAGGCCTTTCTGTGAAAAGATTCTTTACCATCCACAAGAGTTGAAAATATCTTTGAAGAAGTTGACCCTTGTCTCTCCTTTAAGCACCTGAGTCTTTTCATGCCTGTTATCAACTTTGATTTTTGTCATCACTAGTAAGTTCTCATAAGAGCTCCATGGAAAAAGATTTCCTTCAGCTCCCCAACATGATGGCAAGCCTACTCTTGTCATTTTATCAAAATATTTATCAAACTAACTTATTGCTTCCTTGATTTCCATTAGCTTCTTTTCTGTAGCCTTTCTGAGATCATTTTTGACAATCATTTTATTAATTTCCACTGCATACAACATTTTGTCTTGCATATCATTCTCCTCTAATTCCTTATCCGATTTAGAATTAATAAATCTTCTGGCCCAAATGGCTCTATTAATTCTTTTTTTCTTATTAGACATGATTGGTTCTTCACATTCTAAAATAAGGCTTTTCTCTTTTGCAATTATCATCAGGAAACACCAATTAGATTTCATTTCTAAGATGATATCAATCCAAATGATATCTTTAGCTTTTATCAGTGAGAGATTTCCTTTTAGTCTTTCTTTGAGATTTTTAATCTCAGCTTTAGCATTTTGGAAATCCATTTTGTACTTATCAGCTTCATTTTCCATGACTTTCATCAATTTTGTTGCAGTCTCCAGATCTGTTTGAGCCTTATTTCGATCTCTTTCACCCATTTGCAACTCAGTATTTAATTAAACAATTTGTGCTTGAGGGTCTTCATCACCTGTAGGAAAAACAAAATTACAATTATGATTATCAATATGATTTTGCAATGAAATTGCAGTCTGGTTTATTTTGGAGAGTTCTTCATCTTTCTGCATGAGTTGCTGTAACAGCTTTTCATTTTCCTTCTCTACCTCTGCAACTTATGTAGCCATTGAATGTTCTCCAGTAGGTAAATTTAACTTCTTCCTTAATGTGGATATTTCTACCTTATCACTTTGCATGAATTTCTGCACAACAGTCTTGTCACTGGGGTCTACTCCAATTTTTATAATAATTTTCTTCAATTCCTCATTCTGAACTATTAAGGCTCTTGAATTAACCTTCTCTAACTTCAACTATTTAATTACTTTACCCAACATATTCTCATCCTTTATTGCTATTGCATTAGTCTTTGTGAGGTCATTTACAATCAATTGACCTATTCGCATATGCAAATTCATTTTATCCATCAGTGGAATTTTCTTTACATCCACAGTCACATTGAGAGTGTTGAAATTGCTGGAAGAACCAATTGACATATCTGTAGGATGTGACAGGGAAATTCTAAATTGATCTTTCTCAAGATCCATTACAGTCAATAATCTTGTTTGATTTGCAGCAACTTGATGTTTAGCTTGGGCCTCCATGTTGGCCTTCATCCTCTGATTTCTTTCTTCAATTTGTGAAAACAGTTGGTTGATCAAGGGCACCTGTTCATGAGAAGCTTCATGATTCCTGGGTGAAGCAGGAGCATTTTTCTCTTCTCCCAAAAGTAAAGAAAAACCAAGTGAATTATATGTAGGCTCTTCAGTAAGTTTTGTTCTCTTCTTGCCTCCCTGCTCCTCATCATCTAGATCAATAACTACTTCCTTGGTTCTTTTAGTTGTTTTCTCTGCTATGATGGGAGTTTGAATGTTTGCATCTACTGAACTCATCACACCTTTACATGCTATCTTCTCTTGTTCTGGCCTACTTTCATAAATTAAAGGAGAGTACCAATTCTCAATTATTCTATTTGAAATCACACTATATGGGTCATAAGCCCAACTTTCTCCTAGTAACATATGCATGTCATCTAACATTTTTGTTACTTCATCAAATGCCTGCCCCATATTTACTATGAAAGGGCCTACAACCATGGGTAATTTATACATGTGTCCTTTCTTCATAGGCACGAAATGAACCTGATCAACATTTAGACTCTGTCTAATGAATTCTAGAGCAAAAAGCCTCATTGGTACAAAAGTTGGGAGTCTATAAGGCTCAACACTTGCTCCAATATCCATATTTGCAATTGTTTCCTAAATGCAGAAACTCCTGAGCTTTAGGTAAGAAACAGGGAGGAGGACTTCCATTCAATATTTCGTATGCAATTGGCATGTAATAGCTAGCAAAATCAAACAACCCAGCCTCATTCTGCTCCCTTCTAACTTCATCTGTCCAGAATATCACTGATTTCCTCCTTTTATTTACATCCATAATATTTAGACCTAAATGCATGAATTCTTCCACATTCTGATATAAGAACAAATATAAAATAAATGAAGGAAATTTGAAAGAACCTGTTAATGAAAGGCTCATCAGTTGTGAATTGACTGTTTGTTGCCAATATGATGGAATATCTAGCACCATTCCTGGCTTCATCATCATGGAAAACATCCCTGGGACTGATTTATCCGCTACATTATCATCATCTTTACCCATAATTTTTGCAATATTACTCAATACTGGACGAGTCTCAGCATCTCAAACTCCCATAGCAAACTCTTTGCAATCTGGCTAAAACTGATTCATGTTAGGCTTCAAATAAAAAATGAACTGATTGAATTCTTCTCCTGCAAGATTATCATAATATTGTACCAACGACTCGTCAGAAAATTGGATGGCTGACTCTGACTCATGATAGTAAAGGGCTTGGTGAATTAACAGGGTAGACACCTGCAGAACATTCTTTCCTTGGGAATTCATGACAAAACACTTCCCTGGATACATGACAGATACTAACCAGTAGATAAATTCAGGGAAAAGATGGGATTTTGGAATGCATGCAGACAAAACTCCAGACTTGACCATGGCAGAATACACAGGGGAAGCATTATCATTCAAAATAACTTGCTGGTAGAAAGGGAGATGAATTATAGAACACAGGGTATCTTGAATATCCCTCTCAGTATCCATGAGAGGGATATGGCTAGTTGAAACTGATAGGGATGACCTTTTAGCCAAGGTTGAAAACTTATGTGAGAACAGTTTACAAGGTGGTCAAATTTGCAGGTGGTGGAAAACTAAAACAGGGTGCAGTGCAACAAATCACAAGTAATTTTGAAATATATATATATATATATATATATATATATATTCTTTAAATAGGTGGCGTGGGTTTTAAATTTAATTTTGAAAAGACGCGCCATCAAGCCGTTAACTCTACCCGACGTGGAAGACAACTGTGACCAACTCAGCATCTTACGTCACTATGGGGGCTCTCGGGGTATGGAGGAAAACTTTGGCTGGTGCCCCCGCACTCAATCTCCGCCATTCATCTATGTTGTCCCCGCAGTCAACCCGGTCAACTGCAGAGGCACTCATCATGGTATCCGGTGCGCTAGTTGTGCCCGTGGGTTGGGCCTTTTGACAAGGACTTTAATTATCAATGCCTTCTGCCAATCAAATCAATCAATGTTTAACATCAAATACCGAACCCACTATTATAAAATTTAAATTTTTAAACTTTAACTCGGATTTTGGCAAACATACATATTTTTTCATGCTAAAGTATGATATTTTGATACTTTAACATATTTTTCAACAATTTCTTATTTTTATATATTCAAATATTTGAAAAATAAAAGGATATGCAGATGATCCACAACAGCTTTAAAGAAAGTACCTGCAAATTTGAATAATGTTCAACACAAACTCAATTTCTTCTCCACTATTGTGTTTCCTAGCGCTCTGATACTATGTAGAAATTATATCAATGGATTCAATCTGATCATGTAATGTACTAAAACAAGATACTGAATCCTTCTACAATATTTGCAGAATATAAATCATGATCACTCAATCACGTGCAAATAAGAGAAAGAATTAAATCAATACACAACACCAGATATTCCTAGGGAAAGCAACTTCTCAAAACCCCTCCATATTTATTGTATAATCAACCAAGGAATCATGAAACAATACAATATATTTGTGCTCACCACAACCTTCTACACTCTACCAATTGCTTTACACTGATCTAGGAAAAATTGGACAAACACATAACCAATTATCAACCTACCCTCAGCCTACCCTGCTTATGCAATCCCTAGAGAATTAAACCCCTATTAAATAGGAAATTCAGCCTTCCTTGATTTTTCAATTCATCATGGGCTTCCTATGGTTATATAACTACATATGGGTAGTTTGCTAAAAATACAACTGATAGTTTACTTTCCTTGAACCTTTGACGTCTCAACTGGCTCTCCACTAGAATTAGCATGCATGCACCTATAAATAGTGAATCATCAGTTACTTTGTAGATCACTACTGGTGAATAAATATATTTTAATTCACTTGATCTTCCACTAGCTCATAAAACAGTTAGAACTAGTTAAACTGATTTTAACTCAATTAATGTGAGTTAATTGGTCCCACTCACACTACACTAGTGCTACAACTGCAACTAGACCCTGTTAATAATAGAATCACTCTACATGCCTATCATTTGACCCTCAATTCGAAATTCTTGAGCTAACTAAGTCTATCACACTTAGTTAAATATTACAAGTTGTTATGAGATAATATTACAATTAATTTTCCAATTTATTTAAAAATTGATTGCACACTAATGTGTCGCTAGGATCCATCACTGTGTGACATGTGATCCCCCACTAGTGTGTGTGCATTTTCTTGTTGAATTTCAACATTGTATCCTATCACCAGTGATGAAATGGACTCTTATCATGTCTTTTTAGGGTCCCAAAATCAAGTTTTTCTCATTTCACTAGGTCTTCAATCAAAAATTTGGTCATTGGGCATTAGATCTAGGACTATTTCCACTCTTTCAAAAATTTTAAATTACTAGTCCATGAAATCAAATAAGCTGAGTGTATCATCATTTAGAGATTTTCATCATCATTTCAGTCATCTCCATCATCATTCCATTTCGTTAAGAGTCTCCATTAGGTCATTAGGGTTTCAAGGTCACCAAAGTGCCATTTCATGCATAAAATTCGGTAATTGGAAGAGTGGTAATAAAGAAAGTTTCCTCAAGAATTTTGATTTTTAAAATGTATTTTTAATGTTTCTATATGTAATAAGTGTTCTACAGTCCCAAAGCTGTAGTTCAATGTTCCAAGGAAAAGTAAAAAAAATAATATTACAAAAGGTTATGAAGTCAAAAAGAAAAAAGGAAGACATCCTCCAAAGAGACATGTGGGGCCCATTATCACTCAAACAAAGCTATTCAAAGCTTATAAAAGGGACAAAAAGTCACAAACACATTTCATTTGTACTCCTCTCTCCATTTATTATCATTCTCATCCTTTAGTTAGTGATAAAAACGTGTTTTTACAGTTCCAAGAGGAAAAAAATTGAAGGTATTATGCATCCTTGAACTGTGTTGCGCATCTGGAGGAGGAACTACACATCCTTGAACTGCATTGCACATCCCTGAACTGCGCTGTGCATGGGGAAAAGTAGCCCAATTTTGCTAAAAAAACACCAAAATTCAAATTTTTAGCCTCCACTTCATATTTTTCACTCTCCAAAGCATTGCAACAAGTGAGTACACTCATCCTCATGCTCTCTCTTCCATGGAAAATAAAGTAATGATAACTAGCCTATTTCCCTAGGGTTTCATAAAAATTTCATGCTTTTGGTTATCCAATGATCAAATAATGCTATGAAACTCTAGTAATATTGTTTCTACACCTCTGTTGACTAGTTATACACCATTCCCACACCTCACAAAACATTTCCCAACATTTCTTAAACATTTCCCTACAAACCCTATCCCTATTCTACCAAATTGGGCCATTTTCCTAGCTAGGAATGTGTTTCAATATCCTAGCTCACTCCCTCACTCATTTGTCTTCATATCACTCCCTAAACATTCCTAATATCCTTGCCCCTCTCCCTAAATTTTTCTACCCCCATCTCCCTTCCCTAATTCCCTTATTCCATTTCCTTCACTCACTTTTCCTTGTTTTTACCCTCACCATCATCTAGGGTTTTTAAACTATGAAAGGAGACTCTTTACCATCGGAGAAGAGAAGACAACACAAAGGGGGAAAAATACTGAGGTATGAGCCCTCAAAATACAATGAAATCATGTCCTCACCCTTCATCAGAAAATGTTTTGAAGATGTCATCTGCCTAGGGTTTTTCCAAAGGGTGGAGGAGGTAGGTTACCATGAGGAGCTGATAGATTTATTTTCCACCAACATGAAGGGATAAAAAGCCACCATTCCAGGGATTTATTTTACATTTTCAGTTGATGCCATCTCTCTTGCCACATGGATACCTAATCATGGGGAATTTTGGTTCAAAGGCATGAGCCTTGACATTGAGCAGTACAAATCCTTCATCAAATCATAGTACAAAGAGAATCATATCCACATTCTTCCATTCAGATAATTGCTAGAGAGGTATGCACCATTTCTGAGGGTTTTGATGAAATTATTCACATGTGAGGGCACATTTTCCAGATTGTACCGATATATAATTAGATTTCTCATGCACTTCACAACAATCAAGTCCTTAAACTTATGCAATTTATTGTATAGAAGTGTGATCAAGATGGCAGAAAAAGTGCAAGCTTTGAACACAGATCATTACCCTAGCCTCTTTCACCACAACTTGGTGGAATTCATAGTTATCCATCAGTTGGTAGAGAAGAACATGACATGGGATGCATTCATTGAGTCAGCTTTGCAGATGCACTCAACCACTACACCAGCTCAACAACAAAACATATCACCTACCATGTCAGCACAACCCATGGAGGTGGGATCATCAAGCAAGCATGCTGAGGTTTCAAAGAGACCTAGGCTTGAGGTTACTCTCACATATCAGAGAGGTAGCAGGCTTGTGTTTTCTCCTCGAAAAGAGGAATGGGACAAGCCTATTTCACTATAGGGACCACCATAAGCTCTGCATGAGACATCCATGCATGATGAGGAGTAACATGATTTTGACTTGGTTGACTTGGAGGACCATGATGACCATGAAAAATTATAGAGGGAAATCAAACACAAGGATTATCATATCAAAGAGCTCCAAGATGACTTAGCAAGGTCTTAATTCATCATTTCATTTCTTGAGCAGGAGAACAGTCAATTGAATAAAAATTAATTGATTTTGGAAAAAAGGTTTTTTGAGGCAAACAAACATGAGAAGGGAAAAATAGTGGATAAACATGATGAGCATGAACACCAAGTGAAGAGGAATATTCCAATAACTATGGGTATCAATATTTCATTGTAGAAAGAGAAAGAATAAAACCCTACAGATGAGAAACCTACTTTTTTTCCGGAGAGGATGGCTAAATAGATCAATGAGTACAAGGAGTTTTGGCGTGAGAAGGTCAACACTCACTTGGAAAAGATCTTGGAAAATGCAAACAGGGAAAATAGGATCGAAAAATGCATGGTTGCTTGCTACCAAACAAGAAATCAAATTTCACACATCAAACTCAAGCAATTGCAAGACAAACTCAAGCAAACCCAAGACAAGCTTAAGAAAACCATAATCAGTAAAGAAGAGAAGGGAAAGATTTATTTTCTTGCTGATGCCTCAATGGTTGCGTATTACACCTCATCCAACAGTTATCGAGCAATTTTTGGGAGATTTGGAGCATTTTTGGTTTTTGGTCAAAATTAGTGAAAAAGGGTGGAATTCAGAAAATTGACTAAAGTTGGATGAGCAACGCCTTGGCGTTGCGCTTTTTCCTCAGGGAACCAAATGACAAGTGGTTTGAATTTTAGGAAATTTTTTTCCCTCCTCTCAAAACCCATTTCCTCCAATTTTCCAGAAAGGGCACAAATTTTGAGAAAAGTGGAAAAATGGGGTCTAAAATAAGCATTTTCCCCTATTTTTGACAGGCATTTCGCATCGAGAGACACCTTGGGAGAAAGAGTTTCTGAGAACCTTCCCATGGGTAATTTTAAAAAATTTAAATTTTTCTGGAAACTAGACAGGAAGTGCTAGTTGACCATTCTATTATATTTCCATTTTGACTTCAGGAAGGTTTCCAAAAGTGGCCTCCAAGTTGGTGCTGCGCATCTGCAAATTTTTGAGTTTTAATTACAAATTTCACTATGTAATCTTTGGAAATTCCTAGTATGACTTTTGTAAAAGTGAAAAGATGAATGTGGATGAACGTAAAATTCAAAATGAAAATGTAAATGGTAAATACAGAGGTAAATAGGTGTCTTATCCTCCATTTATTGTTTTGAGGATATGTCTCTAGTGGTTACGAAAAGGAGGAATTTGTTGTGCAACCTCCCTAGTGTGTAGCTAACTTCAGATAGGTGTATGAATGTGACTTTCTTGTTGGAAAATTTGACCTCCAAGGGAGGATTTTGATCGCAGTAGCTATATGAGGCCTTTTTTAATCATTTCCAAGGGTTAGAGAATTGGACATTGAACTAGTGTACTCTATTTTGACAAAGTAATACAGTGAATACAGAGAAAATTTGCAGCTTAAATTTAGGGATTCATGTGGTGATCTTGTATGGATATGTTTCTCTTTTGCAAGTCACTTCATTGAATTCTTTCTCTTTCCATTACATATCTACTACTTTTCACTCATTGTCTTTAAAGTTTTTTAAGTAGGAATCATGAGTAATGCATGCCCTGTTTTGATGAGATGATGATGTTGTGTTTAATTTCTTCTTAAGGAATAAATTCATGCTTATATGTTTGTTCTTGATATCTGTTTTCATCTGACCATAATCATATATACTATTTGGCCATTTGAGATTTTCTACCTTGCCCCTTCATTCCCCTGTTATTTTTGCTCTTGTAACCCTAAAAGAGTTTCAAGCCTAGTTTCTAAAGTTCCAATTTCATCCAACACAAAAATCCAAATCAATCAAACCCTAATCTGCATATCTAGACTAAAATCTCCATGATCCAGCAAAATTGGCTATTAATTTCATTGAGATATCCCTCTCAGCCTAATAGGGCTAGATATTAGGTCAAAGTGGTATGTGGTTACCTTTGTTGGTCTCCTTCTCAGCCTTTAGAGATCCGGTGGAGTGATAACACATTGAAATATTAAATACATATTCCCCCATGTTTAGCTTGATATTATGGAATTTTCTAGAGAAATTTATAGTTCCTCCATTTGCAACCATCACTTGACACTCGGGTGATGGATTTACGAAGAAATTTAATTCCTTGGATTTCTTACAATGAATAAAATTATGAGTACTACCTGAATCAATCATCACTATTACCTTTTTCTTCTTGATATCTCCTTCTATCTTGAGTAATTGAGGAGTGGTAATTCCTGCCAATGCATTGCAAGATATGGTCGGATTCATTTCTTCTTTATCATGGGTTGGTTCTTGGTGTATATCTTCCTCTTTTGATGTTTCTTGTTCTTTTTCTTTCTCCTCTTCACAGTCTATGTAGAATAATTTCTTCTCAAGACACTTAATATGAACTTTAGTGTATTTTATATCACAACTGTAACAAATCCCTTTTTCTCTTTTTTCCTCCAATTTTTATGGCGTCATCCTTGTAGGTTGTGGAAGGCTAGAAGCAGCAAAACTTCCATATTTATAGTTGTGATTGGTAGACTTCCTTGCTGCCATAATTTTTCTTTCAAATTTTCTTACCACCCTGAATGCCTTCTCTAATGAATTAGGTTCCCAAAGGAGAACCTCGTTTTGTATGTTATCCTTGAAAGTCCCCATGAATACATCAATCCTATGCTCCTCTGGAATATCAGTTACCCTGATATTCAATTTTTAGAGGTCCTGAATGTGCTCTATCATTGAAACCTTTTGTTTGAGATTTATCAATTGGATAAAGAATATATTTCTCTTTTATCCAAATAATGTGAAATCATTTCCTCTGTCAAAATTGACCAAGTGACAAGTGGTTTATGAGAACAAGGCCATAGATACCATACAAACTGATTGGATTCTAAATATAAAGTTTCAATCCGTACCTTTTGTGTGTGTTGCACATCATGGAGATCAAAATATTACTCCATCTGTAGTATACATGTTACCGGATCATTTCCATCAAACTTCCTCATATCAATCTTTGGAATGTGAAGGTTCTTAAACCCACATTGGAGTCTCTAAAATCATAATTCATATTTATTTTTTCCTCATCGTGATTTTCATGGATTTCCTTGTTACCGCTAGGAAGCCTCTCTTGCAACAACTTTTTCAACCCTTCCAATTTGACATATGATTACATCCATGTATACTTTAAAAACTCTCATATATGATTTTAAACCATCCTTCAAACCTTCCATGATCATTTTTATTTTTACTTATAAAACATACATATTAACATTCATCATCGTTTCCAATTCATTTTTGGTTAGTCTTTGTGACAACAAAATTTGTTGCACTTGGTCTTGTAATTTTGATATATCATGTTGCATTTCCTCCTGTTCTTCATGCATCATAGAATATCTTTCTGGTTTCTTACTAGGTGTGTTCATTTTTTTGTTTCGAGGTATTTTGGAATCAAACAATGATATATGTGCTTCACTATTGCCTTTAAATCACTTCAAACTGATTTTTTTCAAATAAACGTCATGCAAAATTTAAATAAATACACACCTTTTTCTTTATTTTTAGGATATAGATATTGAAACTTTTGTATCTCTGTAATTTTGGATCTCTAAGAACTAAACGCATGTCCTGTGGTATCCCTCTGAGGCGTCTTTCCAACTCCACAACTCACACCAATATTGGATTCTTCAAGAAATGTTTATTTCAAATCTCCCACGATGTCCTAATTATAGACTGGTTCAGTAGATCGAACTTGTACGGTGTGCCACGTGTCATAGTTTTGACCTTCGGCTCTGAAAATGACACCCAAAAAACTACAGTCCATTAAATTTTAGTAAGTGTTTACGAAATTCAAATTAAATTCTCTAATAGAAATTTATGACGATTTCCCCGAGGTCACTTGTTTGCGATGGAATTTTGGAGCCTACAAAAACCCTAACTTCCTCGGATCATATCTCCAAAAACATAGTGAACCAAGATCTGAAATTTGTACACTAGGTTCACCAACATTTTGGCTCCACGTGGTTACAATTTAAACTTTTGAAGCTTCATAAAAAATATTTTATAGAAAAAATTGAAAGAAGTCCTTTCTGAAGAAGCGAAACCCTAGAATCCAAAGCTTTAATACTGAATGTTATGTAACTAGATCACAAAATAAATAGATCAACAGCTTCACAATTAACCTCTTCGAGGGAAAAACCTCCATTACATCACATAAATGAAAAATTATTGAATGATATAAATGATAAGATCACATTGGTATATATAGGAGTCTAAGGGGTCACAATATAATCAAAACCTACATAACAATAATAATGCAAGGGCACAACAATAAAAATAGTGGGATTCTATGGGGCACAACAATAAAAACATGAGGGATACATGGGAATAACAATAAAAATAGGGGGCTACACTAACAATAACAATAAGGGGAATAAACTAGTATTATAGGGACCTAACATTGAACCAAATCTCTATTTCAGCCAATTTCCCCTGTCTCATATTCCAAGCATGAATGTGGGATCATATGGATTAAACCAAAAAATAAAAAACCAGGGATTCCAGAAGAGAAACTACCTCAACCATCAACCACATTTTTTTCATCTAAAATGGTCAAGAAATCATTAATACAAAACAAGTTTGGATGTCACCGACTTCCTTCACCAGCTCTAGTGAAATTTTCCTGTCTCCACCCATCCATCAGGAGTTTGAGGAGAAAACCAATCTCCACCCTTGAACTTTGGGAATTTTCTTGAGACCATCTCAACTAGGATCCAAGTCTATTGTCCATCCAAAGCTTAAACCAAAATAAGGAACCCACAACACCATGGCTATCCAGGAATTGGTAAGGCAAGGATGAAACCATTGTCAATACAGGAAAATCCCATGCAAATTCTAGGAAACTTAAACAATAAACCAATGTGTGCACCATGCATTTGAATCCAAAAATGCTAAATCTCACATGCACACAATTACCTACAATCCACAACTAACTTATTTCTTTACTTTTCGTTGTCCAAACTTCCTCTTGCACACCCTTGCTTTCCTTGCTTGCTTGTCCAAGTGCTTGCTCCTTCTCCTGTGTTGAAAACTGATCTAAAGCTGAGAAAAAGTTGTCAGTTGTTTCTCTGATGCCTTTTTTATCATTGATATCTAGTCTCTTCCTTTCATTTTTCCTTTTTCTTTCATTTTCACTTCAGTTTCTTTCTAGTTTCCCTTGCATGAATATTTTTTTTTTCTTCATCTCCCTTTTATCCTAATTTCCTTTATTTCCTTAATTAAATGTCATTTATTGCCTCTTTATCTTTACCAATGCATTTTCCAATTTCCATAGTCATTAATAAACCACAAGTGATTCCCATTGTGATGTGTACCACCACTCATCTTGGAATATGTGTCCCATGAACTTGGCCTTATTTTATTTACATGGAAAATCAACCAAGGGTTGTTACATGCTTCTCCATTTCTCTTCAAAATAGCATATCTAGCAACCATAGTTCATCTTGAAATATGTTAGATTAATGTGTTTTTCTTTGGCTCAATGATTGTTTCCAATGCTTACGATTCAATGGTGTTTGTAAAAGTCACAGTTTGTGAGGGAAGTTCCTCTTTTGAATCCCTTAAATTTTGACCACTATAGTAGATGAAGGATTGGGATTGGTTCCCTTGAAGAAGCATTGATGTTATTATGAAAATTTAAATGCTTAATTTTTTCTCTTTACATGTTTACATTACAAGAACAATGTTTTTTGAAGGTTGGAACAAGATTACCCTTAGTGTCACTTACATGAACACTCAAGAATTCCTTTAGTGAAATATTGTAGCTTGTGCCAACAGGGTATATTTTGTTTTGCTACCCAAAAAACAAGTTTCTTGTAGGTTGCATCCTTTAGTTTTTTTCTTTTATTCCCCACGTCATTGTCACTCACTACAGGAATTCATTGAGAGATAGTGAAACCTTAGTAAGCTATTCACTAAGGATCGCATGCACATCTACTCATGAAAGATTGTAATATAGAACCCTTATAACAATAAGTTTTTTTTATTTTCTAGTGATAGGTATTTTGGTTATTTTCCATTTGATTTCATTTGTTTGAAAGCATGCTTCACCAACATTAGTTGTTAGAATAGGCTACAATATACCCTCTTTCTATACTCTGATTTCATCTCAGAATATTACGAGCCCCATCTCACATTAAATAGTTGGCGATAATTGTTCCTAACACCCCCCTCACTACATGTGAGGTTTCCTGATGCAGGGGCATTAGACACTAGCCAACAATGTAGGAGTTTTGTCCACATGTTGTGGCTAGGAGGGTTTGAAAAAATTTGAATTATTACAGCTAGGTGTCAATACCTTAGCTGATTGTATTATTAGATCAGTTAGAGTGTAGAAGTCGAATGGTTAGTCCATCTGTCATGTTTTAGTTTTCGAATAATTGTAATTAGGCTCTTGAGTTACGATAACGATCCTCACCGAGGAACCGAAAGGACATATGTTGCTGTATGTAAATGTAATCCCTCGGATGTATGAGGGAGGAGGGAAGAGAGCAAGAGGAAAAGAGATTTTTGCAATAAGACTCTGGGTATTGTCGATTGCTTCCAATTAAATAATTTCTGTGTGCATTTGCCATAAAGACGGTTCAAATCCTTAATTGTGAAGAGATTTTTTAATAGCGAAGTGATGAACGTTGTGCATGTGTAATTGAACTTCTGTATGAACACCACATATCTCTGTCTATTGTTTCTCTGTAATTTATCCGAATAAACCCTATTAAATCAATACTACCCGCCGACGGGGTCTATGCAGAGGAACCATGGTCGCGAACGTTGTTTGAATGGTAGAATTCCTGCTTTACAACAAGATAGATTTGTTTGATATCAGAACCCTGACCTGAGTTAACAAATTAAAAGGATATCTCAACCCCACGTGAACCCTGATTAAGCACTGTTCCAGAACCACAAGTGGAATTGCGGAAGTGGGTTGCCCATATCGCACCACTTTTGGTGAAGAAGTGGTATTTCCTGAGGGGGGGGGGGGGAGATTCCATAGAGGAATCGACACGTGGCGAAGTGGACCCGCACAAAACCGCCTTTCCGTATTCTCATCGCACGTTAAAGTTAGTACGAGGACACGAAGCGATATCGTCGACAGCCGTCGATCTGGCGCATAGTCATCAGACGGTGGTCGCACAACGAAGATGCATGGAATTTATACTAAGGTACATGCATACATTTGATTGGCTATTGATTGTGGAGGCGAGACCAGAGCCAGGTCTATTTATGAGTCATTTATTCGGACAGCGTTGATTTTTAATATAAGGTCTGAGGGTTTAAACATTGGTTATAAAGTGCGGGGATCATATATATATGCCGAGAATATCATATAAAATCCGAAGTCGCGATTATATTTATTTGTCAAATTCGATTGAATTTGATAAATAAAATAAAGGGAAAATAAAGGGACACGTGGATAAAAAGAAGGGAAACGAGAACGGAGCCACGTCTCTGTTGACCAGCTCTCCTTGGGGCTGACTTTCAGCGTTGTTGCGTCATTTGTGGTATCAGAGCTATTGTCTGAAGTTGTTTTGATGACATGGCAATCCGAGTTGGTAGAGGTGCTGGCAGAAGAAGACATCTTGCCAACACTGAGGTGTTGGGGATGTTGCAGAGGGTTGAGGCCAGAATAGATGCCATGGAGCGAAGACATCCCATAGATTCGGAAGACATCAGTGAACCTGAAACAGAAGCATCTGAAGAAAATGTTGAAATTCCTCCTGACATGAGGCTCCTTAGAACTGTTATGGGGTCTGCAGTTAAGCCCAGAATTGAAGTGTCAAGTTATGCAGGGGGACTGAATCCGAAGGAGCTAGTAGACTGGATAAATGAATTGAACAAGTGCTTCGATTATGAAGAAGTAAGTCAAGATAAGAAGGTCAATTTTGCAGTAACAGAGCTGAAAGGACATGCTGCACTTTGGTGGGATGGAGTGTAGGCAGAAAGGAGGAGAGTTGGCAAGCAAACTATTAAAAGCTGGACCAGAATGCTGGCTAAATTGAAAGGTAAATTCTTGCCTAGTGATTACCAGCATTGCATAAGAAAATGCAACTCGAGATATAGGTTATTACGTAAAGGAATACACAGAAGAATTATATAGAGTAAGCATAAGAGCTGGGAAATTCCAAGACACACCAAAGAAGACTGCCAGATATGTGAATGGTCTCAAGCTGGAGATCCAAGATGAGATTGGTCTTCTGTCTCCTAAGACACTTGAAGAGGCCTACCAGATGGCCTTGAAAGCAGAGGAGAAACTCTTGAGGAAGCAGTCTGCCAAGAAGAGAGGTACTTTTCCATGGGGAAGGGAAGTCGTGCGGGTGGGGAAAAGCTCACACCAAGAGATGAGCCACGTAGTCGGCCTTCGGGGACGTACCCACAGAGAAGATGGCAAGGGGATAATTGCGCGTAGAAAAGGAAGAGGAGGCAGAGACAGAGGCAGAGGTAGAGAATTGAGGTGTTACAGATGTCAGCAAGTGGGACACAAGCACTATGAATGTCCAGAGAATGTAGGTGTTGGTCCAAGAAATGTTGTTGTTGCCCAGGCTGGAGAAGAGGCAGAAATTGAAGAAGAAATTCTTCCAGAGAGGGGAGAATCCTTGGTGGTAAACAAGGTCCTGTTGAAGCAAGCCAAAGAAGTCACTGAACCTGCATAAAGGAAAAATTTGTTTAGGAGCATATGCAAAGTCCAAGGGAAGTGCTATCAGCTAGCCATTGATAGTGGCAGCACAGACAATCTATTTTCCGTTGAGGTGATAGAGAAGTCAAGCAGCGACAAGTGAGCATCCCACCCCGTGGTGTCCCGGGCCGGTCCAAGTGCACCAACTGCCAGAAGCACAAAGGAGATAGAGCTGCAAATGGGCAAATACAAAGATAAGGTCCTATGTGATGTAATGCCCATGGATGTATGTCATATACTGCTAGGTAGACCTTGGCAGTTTGACAGAGCAACAGTGCATGATGGCAAGAATAACACTTACAAGTTCTTCAAGGATGGGGTACATCATACATTGATTCCCATGGAAGAAGGAGATCCATCCAGCAGAGTGATTGATCCAAAGACCTTGTTGTTGAGCGGGAAGGAATATTTGCAGCAAATAGAAGAAGAAGAGGTAAGTTTTGCTTTAGTTTGCAAACCTAAGGTAGTTCTTACTTCTACAAAGATTTCTTATTTACCAACAGAGACACAAGAGAGCACACCACTGTGACATTGTTGTGGATGATTTACCTGATGAGCTGCCACCTGTGAGAAAGATTAGTCATCAGATAGATTTTATCCCTGGTTCAAATCTGCCAAACAAGGCAGCCTACAGAATGACTCCCAAGGAAAATGAGGAAATTAGGAGACAAGTAAGGAGTTGGTGGACAAGGGGCTGATCAGAGAAAGCCTGAGTCCATGTGCAGTACCAGCAGTATTGAGCCCAAAGAAATATGGAGGCTGGAGGATGTGTACTGATTCCAGAGAAATTAATAAGATCACAATCAGGTACAGATTTCCTTTGCCCAGAATTGAGGACTCAATAGATTGTTTGAGTGGTGCTAAATATTTCTCAAAGATGGATTTGAAGAGTGGATACCATCAGATTAGAATAAGAGAGGGTGATGAGTGGAAAACTACCTTCAAAACAAATGAAGGATTGTACGAATGGACGGAAATGCCTTTTGGGTTGTCAAATGCACCTAACACTTTTATGAGACTCATGAATGAAGTAATGAAAGAATTCATCGGTAAATTTGTGATAGTGTATTTGGATGATATATTAGTTTTCAGCAGAACTAGAGAAGAACATTTAAGGCATCTTAATCATGTTTTGAAGAAGCTGCACCAAGAGAAACTACTGATAAATTTGAATAAATGCTCATTCATGAAGGAAGAGTTGGTGTATTTGGGGTTTTTTGTTTGTGCAGAAGGATTGAAGATGGACCCAGAAAAGGTTAAGGAAATTGTGGAGTGGCCTTCACCCATGAATGTTTTTGAGGTAAGAAGTTTCCATGGACTTGCCAGTTTCTACAGAAATTTTATAAGAAACTTCAGTAAGATTAATGTGCCCATAATTGAGACAATAAAGAAGATCAAACAACCATTTAAGTGGACTGCTGAAGCAAAAAGAAATTTTAAACTGTTGAAGAAAAAGATAACAGAGAAGCATGTTTTGATTCTGCTTGATTTTACTAAACCGTTTCAAGTGAAATGTGATGCCAGTGGAGAGGCCATTGGAGCTGTGTTGAGTCAGGATGATAGGCCTGTGGCATATTTCAGTGAAAAGCTGAATGACACCAGAAGAAAGTATTCCTCTTATGAGAAGGAATTCTATGCAATTTTCCAGGCACTGAAGAAGTGGAGACATTACTTGATGTCCAGGGAATTTGTATTATATTCCGACAATCACGCTTTGCAGTACATTGTACAACAGCCCAAGTTGAAACATAAGCATGCTAAATGGGTTGAGTATCTCCAAAGTTTTAATTTTGTTTTGAAACATATAAGTGGCCAAGCCAATAAAGTAGCTGATGCTTTGAGTAGGAGGCACAGCATTCGAAAGCAAAATTTTGAAGTTGCGAGTTTGATTTTCTCGAGGTGTGCGCAAGATCCAGCTGATTTACTAAAGGCATTAGAGAAGCATGTAGTAACCATTTGGATAAAGCCCGATGGATTATTTCTAACGGGAGGACATATTCATTATTAGGAAAAGCCAACTATGTGTAAATGTTCCATGAGACAAAATTTGATCGAAAACATAACAAAGGACTTCTTTGGACACTTTGAGTGCGTCAGACATATGTTGAAATTGAGTCACTTTTATTTTTAGCTAAGATAGAAACCCAGTGGGCCAATTTGTAAGGGTAAAATGCGTTAATAACAGGAGGCAAAACCAGGATTGTACCTCCTTGCCTATTCTAGACATGCCTTGGGACATGGTGAGTATGGATTTTGTTCTACGATTACCCAAGACTCAGAGGGGGAATGATGCAGTCTTTGTTGTGGTGGACAGATTCTCCAAAATGGCACATTTTATTCCATGTAATAAAACTAGTGATGCCACCCATGTTGCTAACTTGTTTTTCAAAGAAGTTGTTAGATTACATGGGTTGCCTAAGAGTATTGTTTCAGAAAGATACACCAGATTTGTGGGTAACTTTTGGAGGACATTGTGGAAGAAACTTGGTGCCAAACTGAGTTTCAGCTCAGCTTATCATCCCCAGACTGATGAACAGACTGAGGTAGTGAATAGGAGTCTAGGAAACTTGTTGAGAAGTCTTGCAGCAGAGCATCCCAAGCAGTGGGACCATATTTTTCCCCAGGCAGAATATGCATACAATGAATCACCAAATAAGACATGGTAGAGTACATTTCATGTACCATGGAATGGGATGAATATCAATTAAGAAATGCGGGAAAAGCGAGGAGGCCCGAGAAGTGCGATGGTGAGGAATTTGCTTGGAGATATCCGGGCCATGTAACAAAGTGAAACAACAACACAAAGCGGCAACATCGACCTGCAAAATCGGAGGCGGACTTGAGCGAGAAAATAAGTTCATTTTGAAGTAGGAGGTAAGGGGTTTGGCACACTTGAAAAAGGAGAGATTCCCAAATTCCCAAAGAACGGTACAATAAAGGTGAAGTTCAAAAAGATTGGGCCATGCAAGATACTTAGGAAGTTTTCTGCAAATGCTTATGAGATTGAATTACCTCCTGATGTTGGAATATCTCCCATTTTTAATGTTGCAGATTTGTACAAGTATGAAGATGATGGTGCTGAAGAAGGGTCAGCAGACAAGGAACAGATTGAGTGGAGGGAACAACTACCTCCAGCATACCCATTGCAACAAGAGAAAATATTGGACAAGAGAGTGTTCAGAAGGACCAGAGGAAAAGAGTACTTTCAGTACTTGATCAAATGGAAGGATGAGCCAGAGGAAGATGCCACATGGATGACTGAAGAAATGTTGCAGAAGATAGGCAGATCAATGGGAGAGCTCATGGACAAGAGCCCATGAAGAAGATTTCCCTCGGGAGTCTGATGCAGGGGCATTAGACACTAGCCAACAATGTAGGAGTTTTGTCCACATGTTGTGGCTAGGAGGGTTTGAAAACATTTGAATTGTTACAGCTGGGTGTCAATACCTTAGCTGATTGTATTATTAGATCAGTTAGAGTGTAGAATTCGAATGGTTAGTCCATCTGTCATGTTTTAGTTTTCGAATAATTGTAATTAGGCTCTTGAGTTACCATAACAGTCCTCACCGAGGAACCGAAAGGAAATATGTTGCTGTATATAAATGTAATCCCTCGGATGTATGAGGAAGGAGGGGAGAGAGCAAGAGGAAAAGATATTTCTGCAATAAGACTCTGGGTATTGTCGATTGCTTCCAATTAAATAATTTCTGTGTGCATTTTCCATAAAGACGGTTTGAATCCTTAATTGTGAAGAGATTTTTTAATTGCAAAGTGATGAACGTTGTGCATGTGTAATTGAACTCCTGTATGAATACCACATATCTCTGTCTATTTTTTCTCTGTAATTTATCAGAATAAACCCTATTAAATCAATACTACCCGCCGGCGGGGTCTGTGCAGAGGAACCATGGTCGCGAACGTTGTTTGAATGGTAGAATTCCTGCTTTACAACGGGATAGATTTGTTTGATATCGAAACCCTGACCTGAGTTAACGAATTAAAAGGATAGCTCAACCCCACGTGAACCCTGATTAAGCACTGTTCCAAAACCACAAGTGGAATTGCGGAAGTGGGTTGCCCATATCGCACCACTTTTGGTGAAGAAGCGGTATTTCCTGAGGCGGGAGCGATTCCATAGAGGAATCGACACGTGGCGAAGTGGACCCGCACAAAACCGCCTTTCCGTATTCTCATCGCATGTTAAAGTTAGTACGAGGACGCCGAGCGATATCGTCGAGAGCCATTGATCTGGCGCAGAGTCATCGGACGATGGTCGCACAACAAAGATGCATGGAATTTAACCTAAGGTATGGGCGTACATTTGATTGGCTATTGATTGTGGAGGCGGGACCAGAGCCAGGTTTGTTTATGAGTCATTTATTTGGAAAGCATTGATTTTTAATATAAGGTCCGAAGGTTTAAACATTGGTTATAAAGTGCGGGGATCATATATATATGTTGAGAATATCATATAACATCCGAAGTCGTGATTATATTTATTTGTCAAATTCGATTGAATTTGATAAATAAAATAAAGTGAAAATAAAGGGACATGTGGGATAAAAAGAAGGGAAACGAGAACGGATCCACGTCTCTGTTGACCAGCTCTCCTTGGGGTTGACTTTCAGCGTTGTTGCGTCATTTCCCCTATTATCAATTAAATATGGCCTCAAACCATGCTTGAATTGTAAAATGGAGGCTCATGATTGAATACTCGAAATGGTGTCCCTGTGTATTAAAAATCCACCATTCTAAGAAAAAATGTTCATTCTATAATGTTTCTCACCATCTTCCCAATTCCTATCATGTAGTTCCAAACAATATTCTATTTAGTGAGATATGGCCCCACAAAGGTTTTGGGAAAGGTTGGTTGAAAGGTTGATATCAATAAAAAGTTGAAATTAAAGAAAAATTATGAAATGAATTCTAGAAATGATAGATTTCTACAATCTTTCACAACTATAACAAAAATGGGTTTCCTTATGCTCAATGAGATTTGGCCTTAGAGGCCTTCAATTAGACCCTCTTTAATTGTTTGTTTCTAGGTTAGATAAGGGTCCCTGACACTCTTGAAACCCTCACTAAAATTCTAGGTTGATTTTGTGAATTTGAGGGATGTAGATGTCTTCTACTCTTCTCTATGGTCCTATAGACTATTTCTACACAAAATTCCACCCTTGGATGAGGAAGATATGGTATTAATTATGTTAATGACCTTTGGAGGGGAAATATAATAGACTAATTAATACATAGTTTTTAAATGCATGCTTAATTTAATACACATATGCACACAACTAAAAATAACTTAATAAAACATGAAACATATCAAAAACATATCTATAAACAAATATAATTACCCAACATTCAAAATTGGGGATCTTCCAATGGTAGGGAAGTTGTGGCTCCACCCCTGGTGACAAGAAAACCCCCTGCCCCTTTACACTACAGATTGTGGGCAAGAAAAAATGGTGGTGGTTGATGAGGTGATTGCTTAGAATTCTTTGGAGCCCACCACTATCGATGATTGGTGGGTGGGGAAGGAATAGTAGGGATAGATTTTTTTCATGTAAAGGTTTAGGGGAGTGGAAATTTAGAGTGGTTCCTAGGTGGTTCAATGGGCACATTGATTGGAGGAGGTGGGAATCATCCCGGTTCAAGAAAAAAAAATATGTGGGTTTTTGTATATTTTTTGGGAGGGGAGGTCGTACGTTCAACCTGCTTCCCTTTCTCTTTTTTTACGTAGAAAAATTTCAACTTTCTATTCATAAAAATAAAGAGCTACATTAGTACATGCACAATTTAATTCATTTACTATCCCTAGAGACCCATGGTATGTGCTTGAAGCACTCATCATAACCTAGCTACCAAAAATAACATTTACCCAGATAAATTAGGTTCCCCTTTTTACCTTTTTTTCCTTTGAACTTTGTGCCAAACTCCATAATTTGGCATGGTAATTACAACAATCAAATTTTCTCCTTCTAATTTTGCAGACACTTCCTTATCTTGGTCCAAACTCTCAGAGGCATATGTTCATTTTATTCCAAATTCTCCCTGGTTGTTTCCAATTTCCTCATGTTGATTTCTAGGATTTTGGATCATTGCTAACTCAGTGGATATCTGAGCATGTTTAGCATGACCCCTCTATTTCTCCTCTCCCTCCTCCACTTGAGAGCCATGTTGATTCTATGCTTTTGGTTGTTGAAGAATCTCTTCCACTTCTTCATTTTCATCATTTGAAGAAGGAAAATCTGGAAATTTCCATCCCTTTGGATTTTGATATCTTTACTTTATCCACTTTTTTTCTTGAGGGCATGAGTTCTGCAGATGCCCTATTTGATGGCAGATTTGACATCTGAAAGTAGTATTTTTAAAGTCTAGCTATTATGTCCACATGAAGTCTTGATGAGTTAGATGAATGTGATCTAGAAGACGTTTTCTTAGGTATATATCCACATAGATGTGATCAAAGGTAAATATACCTTTGTCCATTTTTTCGTGATCCATCTTTAAAAATATCCGCAATGAATTTACAATGTATTCCAAAACTTGGTGGTACCAAAAGGGAAGTGGGAAGTTATGTAAACTTAAACCATACTGACGTCTTCATAACCGCCATTGTTGGGGCATCAAAATCTAGAAACCATGGGGTGATGAAGGGACCTACCTTTCCCCCAAAACCATGGTCCTTCATTTATGACATAATCCAAATCTTTCCGATTTTCGAATTGAACCACAAAAAAACCGTTTGCACACAGATAAATATCATATTTATTGGTCCACTTGTGGTAGATCCATTAATGTAGATATTCATACTTGGGCCAAAAATAATTAAATCATCATATCATAGTTATGGCTTGAAGAAAGGAGAAAACCCCACTCACTTCTGGCAATTTTACCATCAAATCTAGTGCTCTCTCTTTCTTCTCAACCAGGTAAGGACCTAAAATTGTTAGATTTTTGTTTTTTATGTTTGGTGTGGCAACATTCCCTCTCACTACATCCTTGAAAGCTATTGGACCCTATTGATCGCAAAAAATGACCAAAATGAACATTTAGGAGGCCACCCAGTCATAGCCCCAAATTAGACTATTTTACATTTGGATTGCCTGTTATGACTAGTTCTATTGTGTCTAGTTACCCCCTCACCCTTCCTGTTGACTTGTGATGTCTCTAATTACTTATCAATAGAAAGAGAAATATCAAATATACCCTCTTACCGAGATTTGCTAGAAAGAAACCCTTAAGCTAAAACAAGGGCTCAACCAAGCCACATCATAATTTGCTCTTACATAAGGAGACTTCTACAAATGCAATGAATTAATTCTATATGTAAATCTACTCTAGGATGAAAGCAAAAAAAAAGAAGAAAATCTAATATATCCTATCTCGATTAGGAAAAAATATAGATATCATCCAAATCACGAGCGAAATGATTTAAAAGAATGGGGATTAAACATGCATTGTACGCTAAATATCAAGTTGATGTAGAAGTTCTAATAGTTAATATTTTAAATTCCATACCTGCTCTATTTTACTGATTTAGAAAAATGATAGATAACCTAATGGATAAGCCATTAAATTGCATAAATAGTTCATACAATTCAAGGACGATTAAAGCTATTTTAAATGACAAATTTCTAAGTAAATAGTTACTCAAAAATTTGATTAAAGCACAAGAGAAAATTGGGAAATCGATAATAGATCAATGCAACTACAAGATCATATAACTAATGTAATAAACAACCATTCTCATGTCTAACAAAAGTGAAAAATATGAAATAATTGGCATAGATTTATCATTAAAAAAATAAAATTCACAGTAACAAATAAAAGTATTTGAATACAATTAAAACTTGAAACTCTTTGCTCTGTTTTAAAAATAGATCTCCAACAATCCTTTCAAAATCATGACCTCTGTTGTTGAAGAAAGATATGTAATAGTGCAAGATCTGCTCCAAGAACAAAGAATAGATCTTGAAAATAAATTCCCCAATACACTCAGAATTGAGTATTCCTCTTTACCTATAGCTAAAATTCTCTTTACAAAAGTGTTGAGAGTATCTAATTTGTATAAAAGAGGACCCCTTTCCCTTTCTCAAAACTCGTATTTATAATTTACAAAAAATCCCCAAAAAGAGAAAGTTATTGAAAATGTGATTTGATCTTTGATATTTTGGGCTATTAATATTCATTTTCTTTCATTGTTATTACAATCCAATTTCTCCAAATCCTTTGGTCCTCATCTTCTCTATTGATCTACAAAAATCCATTAAAAAATATAATTTAAAACCAAATGAAAATGCACATTAAAATTGAAATTATAAAATTGGGAAAATAAACTCTCAAAATAGAATTTGATTAAATAAAGTAAATCAAAACAAATTAGTGTTTCCCTTTGATCTTTGTCAAAACTTGTTTGACACAAAAATACAGTGTTCGTACCAATTTGAAACAACAAAACTTTTAGCAAATCAAAATGCTTCAAAGCAAATTCCAAAATTGATTTTTTGTCATAATTTCATAGACTTAAATTATGCTAAAATTTTAGCATAGTTGATAACCAAATTTGATCATGTAACCACTTTTGAAATCTTCTCTGTGAATTTATATTTCAAACTAGTTATCTTAGGTCTTATTTGACTAAATAAAACTTGAGTTATGGCTCGTCAGAACTAATATTCTAAAATTATTTTTTTATTAGAACAGTGTTAGGCATTGGTTCTAATGTTTTAATTTTAACCAAATTTAAAATTGAATTAAAATTGAATAAAATGGAATCGCATAAAACAAAAAAGAAAACAATAAAAAACAAAAATATATTACAAATAAACTAAATATAAACACACAACAAAATGTAAAATTAATTACACCGAAGGTGTTCTATTGTGGAGCTTTTCGTAGCGACACTGTAGAGATTCGTCGTCTTCGACACAATCTCTGACACGTGTCGAGTACCACCTGTCTCGTTCGGGCCCTGTTGTTGGCTCCTTGGGGTTTGACTTGCTCTGCGCAGACTTGCAATCTGACGGTCGATCCTCACGGTTGATGACGCCAAGGAATAATGCCTTGAAAATCGATGAGGCGAATTCGGAAAGAGCCAGTTCTGGGTGAATTTCCATAAATCTTTCTGTCCATGAATGCTTATTCTCGGCGAATAAGTGGAATACGTTGTTCCAGTTCGGAGCGGGACGAATAGAGGCTCTGTCAGAATCGGGCTTTGTTGGTTCAAGGAGTATCGATACAAGAAAGGCTACATGAAATTAATCTGCAGTAAATAAATGCATGCAGTTGCAGACATGTGAGCATCACCACCAGAATGTGAAGCGCGCAGGAACTCGATGCACCGCAATCCACTCATTGGAAAAAGCATCAGGGTTCTTGAGACGGACGCCATTGATGGAAAAGGGATTGGTAGATGTAACCATAAGCCGATGGCCCTGGAGCAGGGTATCAAATACAGTCCCCACAGGAATCGAAAGCAGGTCTACGTACAACAATTTTTTGTTGGGAAGAATATGATACCTCACATTGTTCACGAAAGCCTGGCCATCTGGGGCGAAAATCGAATCATCATTGAGCGTGAAAATGGTGAGACTGTGCAAACCCACAATCTCAGGGGATTTGATCGGTAGGCCCAAGGCCAAGATGCTGTAGCCCCGATTCCTCAGCCCAACGATCGAATCGAATTTCAAGTCATTAAGGGTCTAGTTTGTCAGAGGATCGGTTCTTTTGTTTAAATTTGTTTTAGCGCAGATTTGGCTATGTTTCAGAATAATGGTTACAATGTGATGCGATGAAGTTGTGGGGGCGTTCTAATTGCAAAACAAAAAAACGTTGCTTTAAAATTTAGTACCTGTGCAGATATAGTGACTACACAGCTTGACATAACCTTCCCTTCACTTTCTCTTTGCTCTGTGATTCAACAGTCACCACATCTGAAAATCCCACCTTATTATCCCACATGGCATCGTTCGGCGCTTTTGCGAGTCCATTCTACATACGAATTATGAAGAACTCTGTGAACGCAGAAATCTCCCTAGGGACGAGTTTGGAATGAATGGTGTTGTAAAATAGATTCTTTGATAAGACAATGAGACGAAAAGAAAATGCAACTTAAATTAAATGGGCAAATCCGATCAAGCACAGCAAAATCAAACTACAGAGAGCGTTGCAGGACTCCATGGCCTGTCAAAACCGTACCTTTCTGGTTGATCTCAGTGCGTATTTTTCCCTCATATATGCGCGTATAGTGACTGTGTTTTATCAATGCCGTAAACTGCAAGGATACTGCTCACCAGACACGACAAACCCACATCCAGTCAATTGGTCCACGGGCAATGCTGGTCCAGATCTTGGTGTCCCGAAAGAAAGCGGAGGTGGGGCTTCTGCAAGAAAACGATTTATGCCAAACCGCTACTCCATTGATGTAGATTCTTGGATGCCAAGAGCTCGAGGTCAGACGCATTCGCCTTGGTGATTACCAGGCCGTTTCCAGCTGGGTTCCGTCGGAGAGCCTTTCCAGGCCCGGAAGCTGAAAACCCCCTTCACAATGTGGGGATTCAGGCGAGTAGTAGAGAAATCTTCTGGCGGGACCGAAAAATTCATGCAGACGGCTGAATCGCTGGGAGCAAACAGAGTAACAGAGTCTTTTCGAAAACCACCCTCCGAAAACCACCCTGCCATTCCGCACTGCTTTTCTGGAGCAAGCGGTATTGAACAAATCACAGCGATTCCATAGATTAAATGACACGTGGCTAGACCACTGTTTCAAAATTACCGGGTAAAACGCACCTTCGCGCGTTATACATCGGTTGAAGATGCCGCGCGAAATGTGTACAGACCGTCGATCTAGAGTGTCACCATCGGACGGCGGACGTTTCACGAAGATGTGCGAAATTTAATAAAAAAACCCGGAGGTTAATATTGGATTACAGTTACAACCTCAACTAATGGTGCCAAACAATAAACGAAGTGTATAACTTCAGAATTGGGATAAATGAAAAATTTGTTCATTGAGCAGGGCTTGCATTATTTCTTCTATATCTCTTCAGATCCATGCTTAAACATCGCTTCCTCTTCTGCCCTGTTCATTGCAACCAATTAAGGGGTCACCTTAGATTGAGCATATATAGGCGATTCCCAGTTGGAGATCATATTAACTCATGAAATTTCAATGGTGGTAATTAGATCAGAAGCTTTAGCTCTTAAAATGGTGATCGCAGTACTCTAGATTCAAATTTCATGACTCCCTCTAACAAATAGAGACTAAAATTGGAATTTTGAGGTCAATATCATTCATTCATGAGGCTGTGCACTTCTATTTCAATATGTATCAAAATGGGTATTTTAAAATTAGTACCTGAGTGGTGTAAATCGCGAATTCAACGCCAACAGTGGGCTTACACTGATAGGAGAAACAGTTGCGAGTCACTCTGGAGATGATGTTGGACTTACCCACGCTGGAGTCCCCTGTGAACATCACTTTGAATAAATAATCATAGTCTTCATTGCATCTGCGGTCCATTTAAAAGCAAAGCAGTATTATTATTTATATTCGTATTCCCTGCTGCTCCTATAATTTAAAAATGTATTAAGGTTTATGGATCAATAAAAGTATGTCGATGGACATTTAGGCTCATTTCATATTTGGGTTCCTTATTTTTCCATTCCATATTCCGGTTCAGAAATACATTGCAAAGTCTCCCTTTAACAAATGCCAGATCTGTCTATTCTTTTTATAGCAAAAAAGTGGTGTAAAAGTGATGAAATAAAGTTCAATAAAAACAATTAATTATATATATATTTTTTATTATAAAATATGAAAAAAATAATTTGTTTAAATACTTTTAAAAAATGTATTTTTGAAGCTATATTTTTTAAATTAATTAGTCAAAAGAAATTAATAAACTATATAAATTAAATGATAAAATAAATACATTTTAAAAATTGGTCTTTCAATAAATAAAGATTTAATATATTTTTATATTTAAATCATATTATAATTCTTTAATTCTTTAAGAATAAATTAATATTAATAGAATTAGAAATAAATGAAAAATAAAAATATCAATTTTATAATTTTTAGAATACAATATAATTAATTTTTATTAATTTTATGCACAAAAATTATTAAAATTAAAATTATCAATTAAAATATATATATATATATATATATATATATATATGTTTCTTAAAGAAAAAAAATCTCAATTTTATTTAACTTGTAATAAGGAATAAAATTAGCTCAAAGCATTTGGTATTTTATTTTATTTTAAATTATTTATTTATTTTATTTTTACTTTCAAATTACAAATTTAATTTATCTATTTTATTTTTATTTATAATTTTATCTTTATTTTATTCCATTTCTATTTATTTATTTTCTTTATTTCTTCATATTTTATTTCTTGATTTTCTATTTAGTCCAAATTCATTTTTATATTTATTATTAAACAAAGCATGTACATGGATTCACTTGACACACTATTTAACATTTCGTTTTCTTTTTTTCTTTTTTTTTCTTTTCTGTAACTAACAATAAATTGAAATTTTTTTCGAAATAAATATTCTTTGATATTTCTACCAAACCTTTAACAATCAATCATGTTTATTGTTCTTATTATTCAGTTAACTTTCTTAATGTCTTTCACGAAGCAAAAACAAAAATCACCCCCCTTCCCTTGCCTCCTACTTCCTCATGCCTTCCATCTCTACATCCTTGTTTCCTCCAACACTATCTCTACATCGCACTCAATTCATATGCATTTCTATTTAAACTATAAATAGTATTTCATTATTCTTAACATTTAATTTATTCGAAAATGTCAATTCTTAATCTCAATCAAAACACGCACGACCAGGCCAAACTCTATCATAAGCACAAATAGTTATTACAAAGTAGACTCCTTCGGTGTACCTTTGCACCCTTAGGGACAAATGCTAGTTACAAACCAAGTACAAAAGGAAGGATTTTACATACATTTAAATGGAGCTAAGGGAGGAGGGGACCACGTGGAGGTGGGACTCTCTCCCAACTTAATTTTAGAAAACTTCTCTTATTAATGTATGCATGGACCATCCCGGGAAGTATCACATGAAACATAGTTGAATATGAGTCGGGGGACCGGAAGTCCGCGGAGAAATGCATCTCGGATGAATTCATACTTTATGAAACTCTTGGGATTCCCCATCATTTATTACAGGATGCCAAATAGTAAGAGACTTGGGTAGTATATATATATATATAGATATTTTGAATGGATGGTTTTATAATTAAATATTAAATGAAATGAAATTAATCAAATAATTAAAAATAGTATTTACAAATTAATTATTAATTTAATTAATTAAAACTAAATTAGTTAAATATTTAAAAATAATTTTATTTACAATTTATAAAATAAAATAAAATACAAATTTACAAATCTTAAGCCTAGGCAATGAAATTAACCCAAATTTTGAACAAGCATTATATTCAAACCATAAGTCCAAATTCAACAAAATTTGAGTCGTTGGGAAGCTAGCAAGAAATTGCATAGAATGGAGCAATAAAAATAGAAAACCGAGAAAAGTAAAAATCTCCCAAAACTATTAAAATTAAAACGTTAAAAGAGAGATATGCCCTAAAATTTATATGGAGTGTCCTCATATAAAATGTTAAAGGAGTGATATGCCCCAAAATTTAAATGGAGGCTCCCTGTATCTTTTTTCCAAAAATATGCGGGGTGTTGTGGCCACAACAATTGGTGACACATGGAGACAAAGCAATTATCTTTGGTTAATATAATATGAATAAATTTACCAAAGATTGAAAAGAAAGTTTTCAAAAAATCCCTCATACACAACACCATTCCCAAGGGTCCCACACAAGACAAAATTGAAGCAAAATAAGTTCTTCAAGATGAATGTAATTGAATGCTCAATTATAAAACAGTGAATCTGAATATAGAGAATATTTATTAACTTTTAATTATATCTCTACCATTGGGTAGTAAAAATAGCTAGGGGGTTATTAAATATTAGTATGCATCTGTTATAAAATTACCTATTTTCTCCCGACATTGCTTCGTTCCCAACAAACCTATTCAGTACCCCAACAAAGATATCTTAGTACCATGTATGCATGAACCCGCTATCGTCAAGCCTCTTTAGTACTCCAACAGGTTTGTACACACTTCCCACACGTTTTTTCTTTCAACTCTTTTTATGCCACCCTTTTGGTTAACATATTTAGAGAATTAATTTTAGCAATTGGGTGAACTGTGCAGAGTGGTACTAGAGGTTTTCTTGCTTAAGGCAATAGATATGATACTAGTTGAGTTTGAACCCACTAGGTTTCTCTTCATCTACTAAAGTAAAGGAATTTACATGTGGTTGGATATGGGAGGGACTCAAAGAAAAGAATGGAGACAATGTGTTCCCTTATAAACATGAACTTAAATCACAAGAATAAAATCGTTAATGTTCCCCATATTTGATGGTTAATGTATGAGAAAAGTGAAAGTTTGATAAAAATGAACTTTAGGTAAATGAAATCCTATTGAAAAAAGAGGGTAGATATTTCCCCCATTGAGGCCAACTCGTGTTGCGTAGAAAAATTCCTCCATTAATATTTTGAGATTATCACAAAACCCAATCCAAAGAAAAAGTAAAAATTACATTATACAATTACAAAACAAGAAAGGAAATGCAAACTTAAACAAAAGTTCGAAATTGAAAGAAAACTTAGAAACAAAACCACTTATGAAAATATATCTTAAAAAACGAGTGAATATTAGAATAACATGTGTGTCTTACTTAAGTTGAGATCTTAATAGAGTATGTCTCACAAATTTGTAGCTAATTGGGCTTTTATTCAAACATAAATCCTAAATCTAGGGTGGAGTGAAATTAAATCAAACGTTGATTACCTTACAGATATCTTGTTTCAAAATAAAGTTTTGAAAAACAAAGAACAAGATACTAAGTGAAAGCATGATAAAAGTTGTAGAGACTCCCTGATATGTTTTTCTTGTGCTTTAAATGTCAACATAACTGCTTTGCAAAACCAAAAATAAATAAAAACAAGGTGAGTGAATTCCAACTGTCAGCAAGCAAGGGTGTTAGATCTTCAAGGAAATTTTCAAAGACCTACAAAGACATAGCTTAGATAAGCTAAAACTAAAATAAAAAACTGACTAAAATCAAAATGAAAACTAGAAAAAGGTGAACATAAGCAAATGAAATTACCTTGGAGACTCTCATTATCATTTGCCTTGATTTTTCCAAATTCCAGTCCTTAAAGAAGCTCTTTTTATAATCATAGTTCAAGACATGAATAAATTGCATCTTTAATGAAATTTACATATGCTCAAGATCATCAGTGTTATTGAATCTAAACTAAGGTGAGCAACAATCCAAAAAGGAATGGTTTATGTTCAAGGAATCAAGAATAAAGAAGTCATCATAAATAAAAATGAAGATAATGAAAATCTACCAAAAATGTGTTGTGTTTTCTATTGCAGTTGTGATTATTCTCTTTTTCCACTTCTGATTTGAATCACGTTTCATATGTGTGCTAAATAAAGACATTATGAGCAGTTTATATAAATATAGAGAGGACTTGGACCTTTCCATAGTAGGCATTGGGATGGAGAAATATATGTATATAAATCACATGATAATATCCAAACTGTGTTACCTCTATATCAATGCTAACAGAGTCATTAAAAAATTTTGAGGTCTAAAATGGGCCTCCTAAGGAATATTACTAGCATTTGTGCCAAAAGATGCAAAGATACGCCAATTTTTTTTTGGGTTTTTTTTTACTCTTATAATAAAAGTATTGTACTTACTTCACAAGTTAGAGGGAGAATGTTGAAACCTATTGAGCTCATTTGAATAAGGTAAGGGCACTATTGACAGTTTGGGGTTGCAACCAAGTTTAGTTTGGGTAATCTCATCACTAATGAGTTGTTTCCAAGAAGCTTGGGGCTTTGTACATAGTTGGAGTTGCACCCAATGCGGGTTTGGTAACCCCTTACCCACATAATGTTTGTGAATATTCTAGCATGGAATTATACTAGAACTTCATTAATGATTTATCTATCAAAAGTGTTCAATATACAAACCCTCCCAACCATGGCGATAATAGGATACTTGCCACTACAGTGACAATATGATGTGGGACTGGGAGCCTAGTAAGCAACATGCAATTGAGCTAAAGTGTTTTGCATTGCTCTGGTATTGTGGGGGTGTGAATATTTGGTGCACATAACAAAATACATTCGAATTTTGCAAAAAAAAAATTGAAATTTTCCAAGAATGTAATTTCACAATTAATTTGATTGATTTTGTCTATTGCTGGTAGAAGAAACCTACAATGTCAAATTTTTAACAGATGCAAAAGTTACCATTTAAGGAAACAACATCCCCTTTATACTTTATTAAATAGTTGTATTTAATGTAACGAGTATTAAAGGTTGTTACAATGTTCTTAGTTGTGAAAATGTTAATGGATTTATAGGTTTTGATTATCTGATGTCAACATGCAAATGTGTAGTGAAATTAAATATTTATAGACAACATCTATCTAGAGTGATCCTGAATTAATGTTTTGATTGCCAAAATTTGTTGGTATCACAAAATTTCTTCTTAAAGGGAAGCTTATCATGATTGATTTTCTGTTGTTGTACACTTTAGGAATATGGCCCTATTTTTATTTTTGGAAAAACTTGCATCTTAAATGTACAAAACACATTCTTCGGTTGTCAAAGAAAATTAAAGTTTGAGCAGTATCAACACATATGATCAACAATATAGATCCAAATCATAAATCTTTCCTAGTCTCATATACAAAACAAATTCTTCAGTTGTCAAAACAAATTAACGTTTGAGTAATATCAACCCATCTGATCAACAATATAGATCCAAATCATAAATCCTACCTAGTCTCATATGAGACTAGGCAGACCCATCATATCATAATTTAAAAACTAGCACCAAATCATAATTCAAAAACCAACACCAAGCAAAACCATGTACGATATATTTTGTTTTAGTTAGGACAGATCGAAACCAATGAAAAGCATCAATCCAGAGTCGTTTCAATTTTTTGTAAAAATAAACAAGGAACAATCCTACAAACAAGTTGCTGGTAAAAATTTAGGCATTGAAGTAAATGAACTTGTGAGAGAATGTGACATCAAATAAATATTTAGAGTGCCAAGTATTTATGTTCACTTTATATACTAAGTCCTTCGTGTTAAGATACCAGAAACACCACTCAAACTTCAAATGCAGAGGAAAAAAAATGGTTTTCAAGAGAAAACCTTCCCACATACCATATCAATAGGATCTTAAAATTATTTGTGTGTTGAGATATCTCTGTTCATCAACACCAAAATTATGCCAAAATCGGCCCTCTATAGAAAGTATTGGCAAGGTAATCCACAATCACCAACATAGAATTTATTCACCTAAAATTTATGCCATCATAAAACTCTATTGAAACAAGACTATCAACCAAAGAATATGAGATTACCATGTGGGAAATCCTAAGAACACCACTAATCCCTTAAGGAATACCACTTTGGTAACCCCTCCCAAAGACTACTATGCTAAACTCTTAACCCAAGATAATATTCTCTGTTAGTTATCCTTGAAAATATAATGGTCACTGATGTCCATAAGAAGGACAACAGTGAGCATTTTTAATAAAGAATCTAAATCCCCTTATTGGCATTTTTTACAACTTAAATCCAATGAGAACAGGGGAAGATAACACAACAGGACCAGTTTATAATTCACATGAGAACTTATCACAAAGACATAGCATGGGAGAAACTGTTGTAACAGAAATATGATATTGGGATTAGTAGATTTCACCCCATAATCAAGTCTTCTACTGCATAAAAGTAGCTCATCTCCAACACATATTTCAATTTTGTCAAGTGGTGATGTATCTACTCCTAGACAGGCTCACAACCTTTTAGCTTGCTAGCATGTGCATTTTTTTAACAATACACTAAATAAGATTGCATGTGTCACAGTTCTCACAAACCAATTAGATTTGGGGGGAATTCTTTGTCATAAAATTCCATGTTTCAAACAATTTAGAAAGCCTTCATTTCATTATTTTGACACACCATAATTTGAAAAAAATGGCCATGATATGACCAAGTTTTGACCATAACTTCTTAACTGGTCCATGTGGGCTTTTCACTATGAATTCACTATTTCACAAAAAAATGTTAGATTCCAAATTGGGCAGGAGAAAATAAATAAATGTTGAGAAGTAAAAACTCTCCCAAGAGTCATTACCACAGATTACTAGACACTTACGCTTGTATGTAATGACGACTTATCAACATATCTCCTCCCGGGTAACACCAATTTTGACTATTCTCTCCTCTGTGTGAGTTAACACAAATATAAATTATGGTGTTGAACAATCACAACCCCAAAATCCCTTAAACGCACTTTCAAAGGCGACTTTCCTTTGTTTTTTATCTCGATAAATCAGGTTTACCCTTCAATACATAATGAATGGCCTTCCTAATGTACTTCTTGATTTCCAATAGATCTCTAAGAAACATAGTATAAATCAGATCAACCTACTCAAAAATAGTAAATTCCTTTCCTACGCTCCAACAGACAGTGATCCATTAATTGCACACAAAAACTCATATGCTTGATTTTCCAATGAGCCCTAACACAGAGACAAAATATATTTAAATTTCCTTACATTCAGAAATGGATGTGCTTCAAATGAGTCTATAGCTTAGACTTGTATGCCCATTTATTTACACTTAGGCATACTCCTAGGATTATCCTTCTCATTACGTAGGTTTAACACACACAAAAACCCCACATCGAATTACTAAAATTAATTCAACATTACTTTGTTTGATACAAATTCTCCTTATGCCTATCTTACTTATAGAGATTAATGTATAGAACTTTAGTTTCCTCTCTCACTAAATCCTAATGGTCTTGATTATCACATAGGGTCAATTCTTCTCACATGGAAAATCTTGTCCTAATCTATCATCTACATTCTGTTCATACATAGAACTAGGAGTCACCAAATAAAGCATCATTACTTTGTTTGATACAAAGTCTCATTATGCCTATCTTTCTTATAGATATTAATGTACAAAACTTCAGTTTCCTCTCTCACTAAATCCTAATGTTCTCAACTCTCACGTAGGATCAATTCTTCTCACATGGTAAATCTTGTCCTAATCTATCACCTTATTTCCATTCATACATAGAACAACCAAAGTCTCCTTATGCCTATCTTTCTTGTAGAGATTAATGTACAGAACTTCAGTTTCCTCTCTCACTAAATCTTAATGGTCTCGATTCTCACATAGGATCAATTCTTCTCACATGGAAAATCTTGTCCTAATCTATCATATGCTTTCCATTCATACATAGAAATACGAGTCACCAAATAAAACATATAGAGAACATCAATAATAGGTTGATTTTACTCCAATATAAATGTATACATACATATACCAGTACTCTCTGTCTGGTCTCTAGCTGCAGATACAAAATCTTTCTTGTCATGCAGAGATACATATACTAGTACTCTATGTCTCGTCTCCAACTGTATATATAGAGTCTTTCTTGTCATGCACAGATACAATGTCAAAAACTAGAAGAGAATGGTGTGAAACTGGAGCTCTCCCACTTTCACTGAATATGATGGGATGGTCTATCCATATCTGGTTACAGGCCACATGGACTGCCTTAACCACAGTCACCTCATATTATTCCATACTGCAAGAAATAGACATAACATAGCAAGAAGAGTTGGTACCTTCATAATAAGGTCACCAAGATATATCAGAGCAAGAAGACTTGGTACCTTCTTAAAGTCATATATGCTCATGGTAGGGAAACAACTACAAAGTAGAATTTTTGGGTTTATGGTCTCAGGTCTTCATTTATTTACACTAGATGGTAATCAAATGGAAAAACAACGAAATTTGAATTGAAAGTATGCCCCTCAATGCTATAGTTCTTGATTCCTTTCAATGTTTCAAATGGCTCTCTTTCAAGCATATTTTCAGAGAGATAAATGTACAAGAAAACAAACTAAGGAAAAAATGGAGCTCTCGGGTGGTACTTTTAGTATATGGGAAAATGTTGATGATTCCTTTCACCGTTTCAAATGGCTCTCTTTCAAGCATATTTTTAGAGAGTTAAATGTCCAGGCATATAAACTATCTAAGGAAACAATGGAGTTCTCAGCTGGTACTGTAAGTATATGGGAAATTGTTGATGGCACTGTCATGGAAGCAATAGACATCAGGGTATAGAGTCTTTTTCAGAATCTTTCGTTTGCAATGTTGAAAGAAGGAAACTATTTTTGTTCTTTATATGTATTAGTGGATAGCCAGATGGATTTTTGTTTTCGTTTATGTTGTATTCAAATTTAGGTAGATTTATATGCATAGGTGAATTTACAAGTTACCACAACAGAACCAAAAATGGCTACCCTCAACAATATATAGGAGAAACATGTGTATTTATTTTTGAAATATAATTACTTTTCTGTTTGGAAAAATCCAAAAATATTATGAGTTTTGACCATTTACACATTGTAAAAGGTCCATACGGGAAAAGATAAAAATTTAAAATTATGCCAACCTTGTCATAATGGAAATATTCAATAATTCTAGGCCTTATTTATTCACGTGAATTGCAATGAAATGAAATTTAATATAATTACTCTTATAGAAGCAAAAATTCCATATATTTTCACTCTTAACTTCAATGAAGAAGCACCTGAATGTATGGAGCAAATATTCCTCCTCCATCTATATGCCCTTTTTTGTATGTTAAACATGGTATTTCATAAGAATGGTTAAATGATTTTGAATCTTGTTTGATTCAAGGTCCTACGAAAATAAATCCACCAAATAGCTTTTAGCATTTGTTATCACCTAGATTGACCTCAGGCTGAAGGAAGGCAAGCCGGGGTAACCACAAACCATGCTTAACCTTGTAGCTAGCCCTACAAGGCAGGGAGAGGGCTCTCTCCATAAAAAGTCTCAGTCAAGGATGACTGCGAAAAATAATTTTAGGCTACGTATAGTAGCTTGAAAGGTTTTGATAGAATTTGTTGGTGTTTTTTGGATTAGATGGAGCCAGGCAGTTTAAATCTAGGAAATTAAATCAGAAATGTAGGGTATTCTATGGGGCAAGGTAGGCATGGGATTTAACACCTTTGGCTTTATGATTGTGAAGTGTTTAAGACTGGTGAGGAGCTGAGGAGGGCATACGAGATGAATCCTTCTCAAATAGTAGAAAACGTAAAATATTGAATGATTTCCCAAGGCAGAGCACTGTAACAATGGATTCTACCTATCTAACTTGAAAACATTCAACAAAAATCAATGGAATGAATGATGGCATACATAAAATTTAAAAAATGATTACAAAAGAAGAAACTGTGCTAAAATTCCATACCACAGGGATCCCATAAAAAATAGCTGCAAATCTTATTAATTTCCTGCCAAACTGGTTACAAATATGTACAATCAAGCTCAGAGCACCCAAGTGATTCCAACCTTTTCCAACCTCTACAAATGACTGAAAAATTACATTAAATAGACTAGCTTGAGGGGGCGAATCCGTAGAAAGAGGAGTTGTTTCACCTGCCCCCAAACCAAAACCTGAAGATAGAAAAACCCAACAATATACCTCTGAAAGAGAGGAAACTGTTCGTTCTTTTCGACCACCTAGAAGTATCATCTATTACAATTTATCCCAGCTATTGAAAAAAAAAAATCTGGAACCGACCAACTCCCTCATTTATCATTTGCTATTGTTTCGTGGTTAACGCCGTAATAATATCTTCTTTCACAATTACTTACGGCCTTAACAGAACACCCGCCCCTTTTAACCTTTTTGCTGAAGAAAATATTTTTAAACCAATAAACGAATGTGCCTCTTTAAATAGAGAAAAGCCCCTTTTCCTTTGAAAAGAGCGAAAATAAGTGGTGGGACCGGGAATCGCAATCGCAAGCAGAAGAGGAATAGGAATACTTTGGGCGGAGGAATCACAATATGCGATGAGCGATGGAGCGATGGAGCGATGGTGTGACGCGATAGAAATGGAGCGATGCTGCGATAGAGCAATAGTCCGATGGTCTGATGCAACGAGGGTGCGATGCGATGAGCGATGCGCGATGGAGCGATGGTGGATTATCGCATCGATGGAAGCGAGATGGCAGGGTTCGGTGCTGCAGGGAATGCAATATGCGATGTGTGATTATCACATCAGTGAAAGTCGAGAGACCGGGAGTTAAGCGCTGGAGGGACATGCAATCGTACAATGTGATGCTGCGATGGGCGATGGTGCGATGCGATCGCATCGGCGATGAACCATCGCATCGGGGTTGTAGGAGACGGAAATTGCAAAGGAAAAATGGACTTAGCAGTAAAGGAAAAAAACATATAAAAAGGCCAAAAATTGTAAAGTTAAAGGGCCAGCGGAATAATGGAAAAAAAGGGCAGAGTTGTGCTTTTTGGGCCATTTATTCATTTGGGCATATTTTCCAATCCAGAAGTCGATTTGGGTAGTATGATATACTGTTGGAAATATTTTTCTGAGCTGCTTCTGATGAACATGATTAGAATATGATTTGCATTGAAAATCATGTGGAGAACAGTTTTGACAACCAGGCAGAGAAAAAGCCCCTTTGACCCTTTGGTGGCGAGTTGCGAAAGACTAACATTGGCTTTATGGAAATATTAGCTTTTGAATTTCAACTTATTACATATGGAAACATAAAATTACATAAGAAATGATAATAAAAATAAAGTAGCATGTTTTCACCTCAAAACATGTTTTGAGGTGAAAATTACATTAAGCTTGAAAGAACAACTTCTTTGACTTTCCAGATACTATGCTTTGAGTTTATTTGGCATCCCCATGTCCTTGCTGATATTTATTGACACTTTCATCATTAATTTGACTATGGTGGAAGTCTAAAACGTAATGAGACCAAACCCTATGACCTAATAAAATGAACTGCAGAGTGAAAATGAATCATGACTAAAGACCATAGAGAGGAGAACCAACAAGTATTTTTCATGAGGGGAAAACTGATGAAGTGACCCCAACCATCAGTGGATCCATGACCTAATGGAGTGATAAAAAGTTATAGTATGAGACTCCTACTATGCAAATGCAAAAGAGCATATTTTGATCACTGATGGCAGTATGACAAGACTGACACTAACATTGGCTCCAATGGGGATGGTAGCTCCTTGGAGGCGCCAAGAACACCGTAGACCTAGTAGCTTTATCCATTGGGAGATACGGTCAAAATACTTCAAAGACTGAAAACTGACACAATGCAGACTGACTCGTGACTCAAACCATGATTGAAAACTAAATCAAAACTGGCAAACCTTACACATATCATTCAAGTTTTATAGCCTTCGCTTAGGGCCCCAAGCTTCAATGACTGTGTACTTGAAATCTTACCAAAAATGAATATGGAATGTACAATGACTGTGACATAATTTCATAGAATCATCTTAAAAGTAGTAGTGCTTCAAGAGCCTACCATTCACTGGCCCTCCTGGGCAATCTTGACCATCGCAGAAAGAGGCCAGTAGAAGAACATGTAAAGTGCCAGCATTGCTCTATCTTCAGGTATTTTAGTTATTTACATAATTGAAATAATATTAATTTTGTTCAAATATGCAGACACCTAGCCATGGTACGCCTGATGATTCCCTCTTTGAGGAAGAGCTTTCTTCATCCCTATCTCTAGCACTCTTGTTGCGAAAAAAGGCACGAGATGCAAGGTCGAAATTTAATACTTTGATAGACGCGCCTCAAACACCTGAAACAGAAGAGAGGATAAAACAAATTATGACCCAGCTAGAAACATATCAGGTAATAATAAAAAGTCAAAAGGATATTTTTTTTGTTCTGCATGAGATGAATTGTGATAGTTTGATTTTTAATTTTTACATTGACTAAACTAACAAAAAGTTATTTTGTATGTAGCGTTTTCTGGCACTTGCTGAACTCGGTGTTGGTGGTAGTGGGACACAAGGGCAAGAGATTTCCCAACAACCCTCTCATACACCTTCTACTCCTTTAGGTGCTAGCCAAGAAACACACCCTGCCCAAGCAGACACCCAGCCAACTGCTGAACGTGTTGGCAATGATGAGGCTGATATGGCCAACTACATTATTGCGTTTCCTGGAGCTACACGTGTCAGATCCACAGGGACCATTAATGGCACGTTGTTGGTGAACGATGAAGGTGTCCCTATAAATCACGTACAACTCCCAGGTAAATTTTAATATTTTAACTATTTCATGTACTCTATCTAAAACATATTTATCATAATTTTTATTTTTAAATTAATGATAATATCTTTTTTTCCTGTGTAGGAAACAATGAGTTCTACAGGTTTTTGGAGAGCCATGCATTGGTAATTTTTGGCCCAACCATACACACAAGGTGGAATTCCCAGAATTCCAACCTAAAAAAATAACTTCTAGATTATCTAGAAGCCCTTTTTGGTGTCGGCACATTTGACAGAACAACGATGGCTCGGGTAGCCAACAAATATTTGAAATATACCAGGGACACCTATAGGATGCAATTTCAATTTAACCCTAGATACGAGCATCCTCTCACAGTTCCAGAGAGTGAGTGGAGAGCATTCATCCATGACAGAAAATAGAAAAGGGCAAAGAAAGAAGGAAAAATGCCAACTGGACCCGCAAGGTAAATTACAACTTTAATTCAATAGCTTTAATTTTCTCTATGTCTAAAATAAAAGTGTGCTACGTCATATCTGAATTCAATCTTTTGATGCTAGGTTGCCTGACACCTTGAAGGCAACCAAATCTAGGATTGAAAAAAAGGGCCATCACAAGCTAGGCCAGGGCGGCTACTTGGAATTAGCTGCAAGAATTGTAATTAAGTAGCCAAACATCTTATAATTAATTGTATCGCCTTCCAACGTTTTTGTAATCCTATCAAATATGATTAAAAATACACAATCATATGTAATGTAGGGTGATGACTTCAGAACAGAAACTACAGAGGAAGATAAAAATATCGCTTTCCATTTTGGCTATCAAGCCGTAGTTGAACGTCACAGAAGCTTGAGGCAGGTCCCAAGATCCAGAATGCCTTATAAGGTAAAACATTAACCTTTCAATATGTTTGTTTTCGTCCATAAATTTAATGTCTAACAAATTTTTTTAAATCAGGGGAGCAGCACTACCGACGAGGAAAATAACCCAGTTTTAGAGCCAGATGTAGATGATCCTCACGTGCAACCTGATCATTGTAGTGGGGACCAGGCCGACAATGCTACTATCAGTGAGGGCCATGACGGTAATTAATTTCCACTTATATTTTTTTCTAATTATACCTTGATGGTTGTCCTTATAACGTTTTTTGTTTAAATGACAGAGAATGTTTCCCTTGAGGATATTACCACCAGAGAGGAAGACAGGGCAACAGTCCCAACGACGACAACTGGTGCACCAGGTAAATAATCTCATTGCAATTTTTTTTATTAATATTACCGAACTAGTTCAATTATATTTAAAAACTGACAATTAAAATTTAATATTATCTGTTTTTGTAGGCGATGCCCCGTCACTGGATGAGACCAGACATCGTGACTACGCAACTAGGTCAGCAGTGTGGGTCGAAAGGCACGAAACAGGAGCAGAGCATGATGATATTTATGATGTAATTAGGAGCTTTAGAAATAGGAAGAAGAAAAAGAAAATTCGATAATGTAAAATATTGTATTATTATAAGACAAACGTTACCATACTTGGAACGTTTTTTTGCGTTATATAAAAAACTCATTTATCATACTATTTTTATGTCAAGCATTAATTTCAATGTTTCCTTGTGTACTTTTTGTTGAATTGTTTTTTTATTAGTTATTGAATTTTTTTTTATGCTCATGAAAGTAAAAAATGAAATATAGATTGGGTATTGGGGAATTGAGAGTGATGTGAGGGGGAGGGGAGGGGCCATAAGAGCTTCCACCTTCACGTGGTTGGCCCTGTTTAGTAGAGAATAATTTATTGGAGCGATTTAATCTTGGAGCAAACCTCCCTTGATCCAGCGTAGCAACAAAAAAGTCACTGTTGACTTAGTTGCTACTCTTTCGGATCGTGGGAGGCTTGTTCCAAGTTCATGCGACTCCAATAAATTGTTCTTGAAACGAAGAGGAGCTTATTCAGGTATGTTTTGACATTTTCAACATATGTTCTAACATTATCATAAGAATGCATCATAGAGTAAAAAATACTACATCAATTACTTGTATTTATTGTATAGATAATGATGGATTTTGATTGACTTGGAAGTGCAGGTACAAATCCTCTTACATCATGAGCAATACAACTTGTCAACCAGGGTCATGTCCAGGATATTTTTGCTTGTGTGCTTGACCAGGTTCGTAATGTCACATTTTGTAAGTTCCTTTACAATTCATAATTCAATATTAAGCTTGTTCATGATTATTATCTAGGTTTTTTGTATGTGTTTTTTCATCTATTTGATTGTAAGCAACTCTGCATGTTTCCTGTTGTTCACTATGATTTCTCCCATTACCACTCCCAGGATGAATCCGAATTTATTGTTACATAGGTTACTTTATTGTTACTATGATTTCCCCATTTATGATTTCATAGGTTACATCATGTAAATTTGTCAATCTCAGGTTGGTGATGAGCTTTAGTTCTCCAGATTTGGGGCTTTTATGATATTTTCTCCCTCATGTCATTCCTGCATCACCTCATTGTTTGAGCATGCCAATTGTCTACCACTTGTACCAATTGGCACATGTCAATCTCTGAGTGGTGCCACATTTCACCCATTTTCGGCCCACTTGACCACCTGAAAAACTCAAATCCACACACCATGTATCTTTATCATGGAGTGCCATATGTCCTAGATATTTAGGCCGATAGGCCTTCTGTTATGAAAGAGATCAATTTTTTTTCATCAGCACTTCTTATCTAGGCACGACACCTATTACTTGTTTAATCTGACGGTCACAGTCTCTTGGGTTACCTTCTAGGTTTGACATACCATTGGTTTCTGGTATATTTCCATGGAATTGGTCTGAAAATACCAGCAACAATCCACACACCTGCAACCGTCGACAGACTTGCTGTTTTAGTAGCTGCATTTCCACAACTGCCAATACACCTGTCGTTTTAGTTGTTGCATTTTGGCAGCTGCCAATACACCTGCCGTTTCATTATCCTGAACTCTGTGTATGCATATTTTTCATATAATTTTATCACGAAGTTGGTTGCAGTGCTTTGACATTCCTTTGAATATTTTTGCAGGTTAGAAGACATTTCAGGCCAGAGCTATTGAATAGACTTGATGAGATAGTTGTATTTGATCCTCTTTCTCGTGATGAGCTCAAAAAATTTGCTAGACTACATATGAAAGATGTAGCGATTCGTCTTGCAGAGAGAGGTGTTGCTTTAGGGGTTACAGATGCTGCTCTTGATCTTGTTCTTCAGGAAGCCTATGATCATATAAGTAATCAATTCGTTTTGCTTTCTTTCTTATTCAGAGTCTATCTTGCCAGGGGATATGCCCATTATGGTTTGTTATGAGACCATTGTCAATTTCATCACCATCCCTCATAATATGTTTTATTGTGTTTATAAATAATAAACAATTATTACACCAAACAATAAACAATTAACTGTACTATGAGTAATATGATATCTTGAAATAATTCTCATTATAATTTCATAACCTTTGCTCTCACTTGGTGGTGTCTATATCACTAAGTGTGTCTTCTTTAAAA
>CM076570.1:701115057-701199913 GCA_034641835.2 Pinus albicaulis
ATTATAGTTACAGCAGACAATGAACAATCAACTGCACTGTGAGTGATATCTTGTAATAATTCTTATTATAATTTCCTAACCTCTACTCTCACTAGGTGTCTATATCGCTAGGTGTATCTATTTTAAAATTATAGTTTCAATGGTAGATAAATTGTTATCTTAAAATTATAGCTTTGATGGTGATACCTTGTGATTGATAATGCAGTTTGAAGCAGATTTGGCTTTGACTAATATAGTCTCAGGAACCTCTGAGAATACAAAGGTTGTGATTGATTATGGGGCACTGCCTATATTTGTGGAACTTCTTACCTCTGGGAATGATAATGTTTGAGAACAAGTAGCACGTTTATTTTAGAGGCATAAAATTATTCTTCCCAACTATCTTTATATGTCTGTAATTTTGGAATTTGATTTAAAAAACTAGTACCCAACTTTGAGTTCAACTGGTGTTCGTGTAAGGCTTTTTGGGCTTTGGGAAATATTGTTGGAGACTCTGCAACATTTAGGGATCTTTCCCTCAGTCATGGAGCTCTGAGGCAGGTGCTTGCCCAGTTGAATGATACTGCCAGAATTTCAATGATAAGAAATGCTACATGGGCTCTGTCAAATTTTTTCCATGGTAAACCCCAACCACTATTCGAACAGGTAAGCAAAATACATTTTCTGCCTCTTCTTCTTAGTTCGCAGATACTGTGGATTTTTTTTATAGATCTTGGTGCTTGGTAGATTTGGACGTAATATGGACCTAGGCACTTGTTCATTACAATGACTCTGTCATCAGGTTTTAGAAAATGCTCAGAAATTTGGGTTTCACAAGGGGATTACCCTTGCTTGCAATTATCAATTATCAATCACATTAAAAAAAAGTCTTTCGTAGCATTGCTGAGCTCTTTGTAGGTGAATTTCCGAGGAAATTTCACAATATCTGAACTAAATTTGTCTGTCCTTTTCAATACTCTGCGCTTGTAACAGAACCAGACAAACAATCTAATGGCCAATGCAAGAACAACAACTCCTGTTGCAATGCCTGCAATTCACCCTCTCTGCATGCATGAATGACTATGGCACCCTCTTTTGTGAACATGTACTGGAGCTGAAGGTACTGGTTTCCATTAGGATTGTGGAATTCAACATCCAAAATAGTATCAAATTCCACTGCAATAGTATTCCCCGACGAGGGCAACAGTTCATTGAGACCTATTGGACTCATCACCCCAAAATATCCTCCAGGGCTACGCAGAGTCTGATCATCTGGAGCAATAAAAAATGTTGATCCATCCCCAATTGAAACAAGAACAAGACCCACATTGGTTACAGAAAACGAGAAACACGTTTTGAAAGAAGAAGAATCTTTTGTATTAGGGTCCAGAAATCTAACTGGTCTATTGTACAATGCCCTACCTACACTTCAAATTAGTACTCCCAACTCCATGCTAAGGCTCACTGTGCCATTCTTCAGATGAGCATCCTAAACTGAAGTTTGATTCCAAAAAACCCAAGTTCCCTGTTCTATGCCCAAGACCTCTATTACAACGAGTAGAGTTCTGAGCAAAATACTTCACCATAGGAAGAAAAAGAAACATCGCAAAATTGCTCGCTTTAGACTGATAATTTTTTGTGCGAAAATTCAACTGCGGACAGTAAAAACATAATATCAAACACAACCAATCCACAATGGAATTTGAACATGAGGATTTATAACCAAATAAAACCCTCTCCAGGTTAAAAGAATTCCAGAATGGCTTTAAGATTCTAATTTCTACTAATGAGCACTTACAACACCATAGCAATTATTGTCACAATGAAATCTGCTGGAAGCAAAGCCCTTGTACAGTTTCTAAATTTCCACAGTGGAAGCAAGAATCTTTCTATCTCTCATGATCTGGTTCTTTGGTCAGATCCTTTGCTATGGCTGTCTTGTTCTGCTAAATTTGAATCTGTCTTAGCTTTGGCTCTGGTTCTCATTTAGTATCATGGATATCTGATCTTGTTGTGGCTTTAACTATACAAACTTGTTCAATAGGAAAATGTTGACTCTGCTATATATAGAAGCTTCAATGGGTGCTCTCAAACTGCTCTACTACAGTAGTTGCACTCTCAATGGACTTCTACAGCAATTGGCACCATCAATCTACTTTGTTACAATGATGGCTCACGTCAAAAAACTATGCTACAACCATTGGCACCGTGAATCTTCTCTCTGCTTCGTCAAATGGTTGGCACCATCAACTGACTTTGCGCTCCTCGGGGTGGTGACAGTGGCAAACACTTTTTTGGGCAACTTTGTTTTGTCTCTGATTCAAGGCAGAACTATGTTGGCCTTGTTTTTTAAGTCAGATTATCTTTTATAAACCTCCAATTTTCCAAACGTAGGAGAGACTACAGTTTGCATCTCAAATTTTAGACAAATCTATTTAGTATTCCACAAAAAATGCATTAAGAATACAGTGTTGTGTCTACTAAGCACAAATAATTGTTGTAATGAGTCATCTAAACATCTTGACATCCTCGTTTTATATTCCTTTTCTGTTTTCGCAAAGTTTCCTCTGCTACGGAAAATGTAATTATATTAATTTTTTTCCATCGATATATGGATTGGATCTAATTAGATGTAAACCCTTGCTATAGTGGTTATTCAAATGGGTTAGAATGTGCATTGTTATTTGTTTCTTTTGAAATACATGCATTACCACTACACGAGATCTTTTCATTAATTTTGAAATGTTGAGATCTTTGCATTGATGTTGCCTCTGCTTGGTGGTGTCTCTGAGATTGAGCTGATCCAAAGGAAATGGATGTGCATCAGCGATCGATTTCTCTTTGCTAGTACTGTAATCCAAATCCTCTAGCATGCAAACAGGAGCTGTAGCAATTATATCTAGGATTGATCGTTTTTTTCTCACCTTCACTTTAGGCTTGGAAAAATTTGTTCCGGATTTTTTAGCATTTGACTCACCTGATAGATAGTGATCTATGTGGGAATTTAAGGCTATATTGGATGTAGATGAGAAATATCTACAAACAGGACAAACCTTTGGTATCATGGCCTCTGGAAGAGATCCCGGATTCCCAAATTCTTCGTTCTTCCCAGGATCTGCCTTGCTCTTCTCCAAAGTTTGGATCTGCCTTGTAGGCTCCTGCCTCTTCTACACTGCTTGAATTGGAGCACCTCCATTATGATATCAAATCATCCGCTACTATTAAATGACACAGGTCACAGATGCTTTGATAGACTTTCCTTTTGGGCACTTCACCGCGAACCAAGTTTTAAAATGTCACAACCCACTTGATATTTATCCCTAGAAAAAGTGTCACATGTGAAGATCAGGCTTTTGATGAAGCGAATAACTTGGTAAAGAGAATTTTTGATTACTTATGTATTCGGCCCAACAATATAGATTTTGATGCACTATCATTTTTAACCATGTGCTGAAAAACATACAAAAAACTATGTTTTTAGTGAAATTTGAGTTCACAAGAATCGATGCCAGTCAAAATCTAGACCTTGCTCCCAGCTTACTAGTAAAAGGCAATACTCATATTTCATGCAAGTAATGGAATGCCTTTTTCGTTGTTTTATCTCGTATTATTCGAACTTCCAAGTCTAGCATCAATGATTGTCTTATGCTTCAGAAAAACGGTATTATGCTTTAGAGAAGTGTATCTACTTCTTATTATACTTCTTAACTTCCAAGTCTAGCATCAATGATTATTTTATGCTTCACACATAATCTATTTTTCATTATACTCCTTGAAACATTTTTTATTAGTTGAATGAGACAAACTTAAAAGGAGTAAGCTAATATATTAGCAAAAGGATTTCTGTCACAAATCTAAGATTCTTATAGGAATTCAATGGAAATTTCAGGCATCACCTAAGTAATCTTCAGTGTCTGCAAATTTTGACATCCAGATAGAAGTTTGTTACAAAATTAGGCAACTCCTACTTGAAAACATGTTGATGTTGATGCATAACAACCTCCTTCATTTATAGCCATGTGTTGGAATATTTGAAAAATCCAGAATAATAATGGAGAGAGTAATACTCTCCTCTTCTAACACACAGAAAATATTGAAATTTCTTCACTGGAAACAGAGTTCAACACTTTGAAAAATTCCTATTCCTTCAAAAAAAAACTATTACAAATTCTTCCTCACTAAGAGGGATTACAAAATGTGACTGCTGCAAAACGCAGTGCACTCAAAATTCTTCTCTGTCTCTAAAACTACGCACTGTTGTGCTCTTCAAAACACTTACACTACTATTGTGTGTAATAATAAACTTTACAACTACATTCCGAAACAGGCTCACAACCCTTTTATTTATATGCAACTCATATACTAAAAACATAACAAAACTATTCAAATAAAAAATCTATTAAAATGCTCCTGGGGTCCACAATTTATAAATGTTTTAATATATATATGAAATATATATATATAAAACATATATACGTCACATTTTGTTTTCAATAAAACTATTCCGCCGCGTGTTATATAAAATAAAACATATAACAAAACCTTTTTCAAAACTTCAAACGAACCCTTTAGCTGTGGAGCCCATCAGACTTCAAACGGCGATAAACCATAATTCAAACCAAATTCACGTTCCAAAATAGCCTGCTGATGTCGGCCAATTTTGTGATGCGAAAACCAAATGAACTCCGCCCTAATATTTTTCGGGTCTAAATTTGGGCTGGTGCACGGAGAGAGAGTTGTGACATGAATTTCTTATCAAATTCGCCCTAATCTTTTTCGAGTCCGCATTTCCACTACGTGAGCGGCCCAAACAAAGATCTGCTCCATTCAATTTCTGCCACGTGTCCTCCTCTGGCTTTTCATATCAATCGCATTAAGTTTTAACGTCGTTGTTCAATCAATCGCATTAATTTTTAACACTGTTCAAGATCGGACCTCCACTCCTGTTAGTGATTCTGCATGCTCCAATATGATCCGGCCTTCGGCTCTCATCAATGAGATTTATGATGGGCGTTCTTCGATGCCATTGCAATCGGGTCGATAAAATGGTGTTTCGCTATGGTTTCTCAGACGAGCCGCACCCTTTGAATTGCAGATGCTCTCCGGTTGCTGGGTTACACTTCATGCTCACTGTGACGGGAAGGAGAAGCCAGCTGAACTGCTGCTTAAACCTTGCTGCAAATCTGCATTTATTTCGGTCTGGTCTATGTCTGTCTTCCTCGGTTTCTTGGAATCCTGCTTCTTCGTCTCGTCTTGTGCCCACTGTTGATACTGCACCCATGCCTCGCATACATCAAAGGATGCGTTGTCGCAGGGGTAGCACCAGATGCCAACCCTTGCCCGCTCCCTCCAACCCCTCAACCCAGTCGTCTTCCCAATCAAGTGATTATTATGCAGGCCGCTATCCAAACACTAGAATTGGGCGGGGTCGGGTTCTAGGATCTAGCCACCGTATGGGCTCCCCTGCTCCTCATTTCCCCACCGCTTCACCTTCTCCCACGACGCGTACTATGATTTTTTCTTTTAATTGCTCTCTGAACCACCCACGAATCACAGCTTCAATCACCGTGATTTTCCGTGAAGAGGCCCAAGTGGAGGAACAATGCACCCGTCCGGCGGGTCTGAGCTCAGAAAAAACCCAGCTTTTGAGCCTTCAAGAGGGGAGTGGTGGCGTGAATATGCAGGAACCGGATGCTCGAGATCCTGGACCTTCCGTGTCTGAAGCTACTCCTGCCGAAGGATGGTGCTGAATTGTCGAAGAACCACCAGATGAGTAGCTGGTTCTCTTTGATTTGGTTTTCTTGCTTCGTGGCCCACTTAATTGGGCATGTTTTTTTTTTATATTACTTTGCTGGACCTCTGTTTTATTTTTGAATTCTGTAAAAAATGGTTCCCCTGCGTGGGCAATACGTTCAAGACTGGTTTCCCCGTATGAGGGCAGTCTTATTTTTTGATTTTTTGACAAATTTGCCATAAGTATGGGCAATGTTTTTGACTTCGGTCATGCTGTAATTTTATTCCCACTGTTAATAGATTAACCTTACTTAGAAAAAAAAATAGTTTCCCTGTTTCTATTTTGAACCTGTTTTTTGAAATACAGAGCCATGTTTATATGATTGTTTATATTTGAAGCACTGTAGGGTGGTTTATTATATTAATATTTCACGGAAAAATTATGTTCATAAAAATCGGAACACCCACAATTCATAACAAATATTGGAGATTTATTATCCTGTTTTAAAGTTTCATTTTTATGTTTGCCGAAGGATGGTGCCAAATTGTTGAAGAACCACCAGATGAGTAGCTGCTTCTCTTTGGTTTGGTTTTCTTGCTTCGCGACCCACTTAATTGGGCATGTTTTTGCTTATATTACTGTGTTGGATCTCTATTTTATTTTTGAATTCTGTAAACAATGTAATCATCAAAGATATCAAACGATGGTTCCCCTGCGTGGGCAATGCAACGACCTGAAAAACGTTCAAGATTGGTTTCCCTATGAGGGCAATCTTCTTTTTGATTTTTTGATGAAAAATTTTCCATAAGTCTGGGCAATGTTTTTGACTAAAGTCATGCTATAATTTTATTCCCACTGTTAATAGATTAACTTTACTTAGAAAAAAAAAATGTTGCCCTGTTTCTATTTTAAACCTATTTTTTGAAATACAGAGCCATGTTTATATGATTGTTTATAGTTGAAGCGCTGCGGGGTGGTTTATTATATTAATATTTCACGGTCGAATTATGTTCATAACAATTGGAAAAAAAAAATGTTGCCTTGTTTCTATTTTAAACCTGTTTTTTGAAATACAGAGCCATGTTTATATGATTGTTTATAGTCGAAGCACTGCGGGGTGGTTTATTATATTAATATTTCATGGTCGAATTATGTTCATAACAATTGGAAAAAAAAAATGTTGCCCTGTTTCTATTTTAAACCTGTTTTTTGAAATACAGAGCCATGTTTATATGATTGTTTATAGTCGAAGCGCTACGGGGTGGTTTATTATATTAATATTTCACGGTCGAATTATGTTCATAACAATTGGAAAAAAAAAATGTTGCCCTGTTTCTATTTTGAACCTGTTTTTTGAAATACAGAGCCATATTTATATGATTGTTTATAGTCGAAGTGCTGCGGGGTGGTTTATTATATTAATATTTCACGGTCGAATTATGTTCATAACAATTGGAACGCCCAAAATTCATAACAAATATTTGAGATTTACTGTCCTGTTTTAAATTTTTTTTTTTTTTTTTTTAAATTGAACCCGCCATCGATATACCGACGCTTTGTAAGCGTCAGTCTTCCGACGTCTTGAATGATTTCCATTTTCGTCGGTCTTGTGACGTCCGTCGATATTGCGACAGTTCTTCCTAGGGTCGGTATTGCGACGCTTTTGGAATGCGTCGGTATTGCGATGATTTTGCAATGCGTCGGTCTTGTGACACTTTTGTACGGCGTCAGAATTGCGACAGCTTAAAAACGTCGGAATAGTGACAGTATAAAAACGTCAGAAGAGCGACGTTCAAAACGTCGGACCACATTTCGTCGAAATTGCAACAGTTTAAAAACGTCGGAAGAGCGATGGTATCAAAACGTCGGAAGAGCGACGTTAAAAACGTCGGACCACATTTCATCGAAATTGCGACAGTTTACAAACGTCGGAAGAGCGACGGTTTGGGAAATGTCGGAAGAGCGACACTTGTTTGGAAGCGACGGAAAAAGTGTCGATAGTGCGACACTTTGTTAAGGCGTCAGAATTGCGACGTAATGGCAAACCATGTTTTGCCCATCCTCGAACTGTCACTCTTGTGACAACTATGTGTTGGAATAGCGACGAAGTGGCCGTCGGAAATTGGGCCAAATTTTCTAGTGTTTCGTGCATCCCATCTCAGCACCACATCTTCTAACTAAAATTTTTCTGCTTTGGTTTTGCGATAATAGATCTTCTTTATTTTTTCCTGCAACCGGAAAGTGTTTTGAGAAACTTCTTCCCTTGTCTGTTGAAGGTGAATAATTTGATTGATCCTTCGTTGATTATCATCCTCTTCGCTGCTAGCTTCTTGTAGTAATCTCATGACTGGAACTGTAAGTGATGTAGGAAATAGAGAATCAGTTCCATAAACCAATTCAAATGGTGACATACCTATGGATTTCTTGCTACTAACTCTGTCGGCCCATAATGCATTAATAATTTTTCGATGCCAATTCTTCTTATTCGCTTCCAACATTTTCTTGATTATATTCACCAAAGTCTTATTTGATGACTCTGCCAATCTGTTGCCCTGCGGGTAGTATGTTTTTTAATGGCCTAGTATAATATTGTAATTATGGTATAACTCCACCATCTTCTTGGATTTAAATGCCGCTACATTATCTATTATGATCTTGTGAGGGAAACCAAAGCAAGACAAGATATTTGATTCTAAAAATTGAATAATTACCGTATCCATGGCCTGCTTTGCTGGAATGGCCTCAATCCATTTGGTGAAATAATCGGTAGCTGTCAAGATCCATCGATGTTGTGTTGATGATGTGGGATGGATTTCCCCTATGAAATCAAGTCCCCATTGCTGGAAAGGTGCATTTAATTGAACTGGTTTCAAAGGAAGAGGAAGCAATTTCCTTTTTCCTTGAAAAATTTGACACTCATGGCAGCTCATCACTGTTTTATACAAATATGAAAATAGAGTCGGCCAATAATATCATGCTCTCAATACTTTGTTAGTTGTTTTTTTTCCAAAACAAATTACCACCACAATCACCTTTATGAAATTCATGCATTACCTGCTGAGCCTCATCTTCAACCAAACAATTAAGTAGAATACCTCTCGGATTTTTCCAATAAAGAGCACTGTTTAAAATACAGAATTTAGAAAAATGAGTTTTAGTGATCTACCTTTGCTTCTAGACATCCTTGGAGGTGGCGAAAGATGCTGAAGAACATAAACTATGTTTGAATACCATGGAGATTGGAGAAAATTTTCTAGAAACTGGAATAAGCGAACCATCATCCTCATCCTCCGATATTGCTGCTATGAGATTTATGTCCAGGGCATGCAGGTTTGATTGTGCCATTAGTTTTGCCAAGCCTTGTCCCTTGATTAACTTTGTGAGTTTAATCTCCAAATCATATTCCATCATTGCTGCTATCCACTTACCTCTTCTTCCCTCTGGATCAGTTTGCACCAGGACATCTTTTACAGCTGCATTAGGAACATATGCTATGGTATGTGAATGCATAATGTACACTCTGAAATCCTTTAATGATTTTATGAGAGCCAATTCTTGTTTTTCAATGATATTATACTGCAAGGCAACATCTCGAATAGTCCTACTGAAAAAGGCAATGGATTGTTCAATATGATCTCTCTTTTGCATCAATACTGCAACCATGGTATTCTCTGATGCAAATTAAAATATAATAGGGACTAATCAAGATTGGGGCGTTGGACAAAGAAAAACTTACCAGATTAAATGACTTCATAGCATCCTCGCTCCATTTGATAGTGCTGTCCTTTTTCAACATATTAGTCATTTCTCGTAAATATTCTGCCAAATTGGGTATAAATCTACGTAAGAAGTTCATCTTACCGTTGAATGCTTGAATCTCCTTTTTGTTACGTGGGAAATATATGTGTTGAATTGCCTCCACTCTTGAAGGATCAATGCAGATACCGTCTTTAGAAATGATATTACCAAGAAGCTTGCCCTCATCCATAGAAAAAAGACTTTTCTTCGGATTTAGAGAAATCCCAAACTTTCTGCATCGCTGAAATACAATCCTCAAGTGGTGTAGGTGTTCATCATCAGAGCCAGAAAATATTGTCAAATCATCTAAATAAACAACCAGAAAAACATCCTTCTCATTACCAAAAGAGATGTCCATTGCTCGCTGAAAAGTGGCTCCAACGTTCTTCAATCCAAATGGAATTTTGGCGTACTGAAAATTTCCCCAAGGTGTCATAAAAGTAGTTTTGGCTTGGTATTTTTTATGCACCAAGATCTGATTATAGCCTGAGTACCCATCGAGTAGTGACATGTGCGATGCTTCAACTACTCTTTGCATAATATGATCCATCTTTGGAAGTGGATATTTATCTTTTAAGGATACTTTATTGAGATTTTAGAAATCTATGCACAACCTTATTTCTCCTATCTTTTTGTGTATAGGGAATAATTTGAAATCCAATTAGAAAATCTAATTGGAACAATGATACTAGCTTTAAACAATCTATTTACCTCTTTTTCAATGGATGGAAGCAGCTTTGGATTGATCCTTCTCAGCTTCTGTCTAAGTGGCTTCTGATCCAGCTTGATATGAATAGTATGTTGAATTATATTTTTGTCATATACCTTCAAATTTGAATAATCCCATGCAAACACATCAGAAAATTCAAAAAGTAATTTAACATACTAGGCCTTTACCTTAGGAGACAATGCTTTTGATAACTTCACAAACTTAGGCTTGTCATCTATTCCAAGGTTGACATCCTCAACTCCTTTATCAGTAGGCACCAAGCTTGGCTTTCTTGCAACATCATCTTGATCAAAAATCTCCTCTAGGAATAACATTATCTTTTAGCTGTAAAACATCCATCTGATTTGTTTCAATCTCTTGTTCATCGGTATCATAATCACGATCTATGGAAGCGTTCTTGAATTTTCCTTCATTCAGTAAAAAAGAATTTATTTCGATGTCATCCCAAAACACTTGCCAATACCTTAAATTATCCGGAACAGCGGGCCGATGTTTGACATGAATTTCAAATTTGTTGTTGGAGTTCATTGGAATCTTCAAATTTCTTGCAGTAGTGGCAAGTGAATCTGCAATAAGATCCTACATTCGGGGTACTGTTGTCAAAGTATATTCAGAAAAAATTCTCAGGATGTCTAGGACCTCATTTCTATAGGCTCTCAATCGCTGGTGCTTTCCTTGATACTCTCCCTATACCTGTTTGATTATCAACTCTGAATCTCCATAGACATAAATCCTTTTTGGATTTAACTTCTTCAAAATTTTCAGACCTGAAATCAAAGCTTCATACTCTGCTTCATTGATAGAGCATTCAAAATTCAACTTATTAGCACATACTCTAACATTACTAGGAACTCTGTCAGGCTGGAAGATAGGGCTCTGAATCCATATTCCTATACCAGCACCATCCTTACCAACAGATCTGTCAAAATCCATGCTCCAAAGGCCTTCCTCCTCTTCTAGATGCTAAAATTTTGTTTCTTTCTCTACCTTATCTTGACTAATCTCTTCATTCTTCTGTTGTTCACTGAACTTTTTCTATTGGTAGGTGGAAAGCTCGGAAAGGCTTGCTACTTTTTATTTTTCCTGTTTAAGGACTTCCCTAAAATTCTCTGAAATTTCTGGTACCTCATCTACTTCTACCAACTGAACATATTCATCATTCAAACCACTATATGAATATAATACAAATGACTCTAAATATGTATGGAAAACATTAATTGGATGATTAACTGGCTTCTCTTTGCTAGTGATCATATATTTCATTTTCTTCTCCCTGTATAGATTTCTCAATTGACCGAACACGGGGATGGTAGCATAAGAGAAATCAAGTTGTATATTTCCCTTAAGTTTTTCACCCCACGATCTGGAAAAAAGAACACCAAACCGTGGTGGAACATCAGCTACAACCACATCCATCAAAACATTCTTGCCTGGGATTTGATCTAAAGATACTACCAAGTCTTTTATAATACCAATACAACAGACCCTACCGGAGTCAAAGGAGTACAAATCATGGTATTTGTGGGTAATATCAAGACCCAACTTCTCCATAATGGCTTTAGGCATCAAATTGTGAGAAGCTCCGGAACCCAACATAGCATTGTGTAAAATGTACTCATGCAATCTAAGACTCAGATAAAAGGGAGGGACTTCACTATCTTCAAACTGACCTTCTATGGCAGGACCAAAAATGAGTTCAGGATGATCATCTTTGACATTTACCATATCTGACATAGAGTCCATTTGCAAAAATATAGATACCTTATGTTTATAAGTGTTGTTCTTCACCAACTCAGCTAAGGGAATGGACACCTTCAACTTAGCAATTTCATTTTCTAAATTAAAACATGAAATTTTTTCTACCTCTTTGATGGGAAAATATTTCTTATCCACTTGCTCCTTCGCTGCACTTGGCTGATTATTCTTCTCATTTGCAATGTTATTTGTCGAGGATACTTTGCTGGAAGTAGGATCGGCAGGTTCTTTCCCTTTCCTCTGAATATTTGAAGAGTCATTCTTTGATAGCAGCTCTTTCTTTTTATGAATGGGATTGATTGGCACATCTCTGCTCCTCAAAGAATACTGCTTTTGTTGTGCTGAAAAAGCGTTCATATATCCTCGTTGATAATCATCTAACTCTTCCTCTAAAGCTACGTCATTGGCCAATATGAAATTTTCATCTCTTCGAGTGTCTGGAACCACTGCATATTCTTCATCTTCTGTCAGAAAAATGGGCATACCATCGGCAGTGAAAAATTGATTAACTTCAACTACCAGATCATCATCATCATATGTTTCCATTCCCTAAACATAATTTTTTTGCAAAGGAGTTCTGATTTGATGTTGTTGTGTTGTTTGGTCTTGCGTTTTATGTTCCCTCTACTTGATTCAGAATTGGGGCTGTTGTTGTCCTCTGAAATTTGGATTCTGGATTGGTGTTTCAGGTCTATCTGAAATAGTCAATCGGTCAACCATCTTCTCCACCTTTTGGATCAAAGTATCCATCTTAGTATCTGAAGGAGATGCTTCCTCCTTTACAGTCACTCTCTTTTCAGCTCTTGTCCGTGCTCTTTTAGCCAGCAGATTTTCTTCTACGCTTACAGTGTTTTTTAGCATATCTCCAAGTGTGGTAGGATCTCGTTCTCGTAACTGATATGCCATGTTAGCATCGAAAAAATATGGAAATTTAAGCAAAGCTAACCCCATGGGGTGTTTGAGGTTGGCCGGAATAGCATTATACACTGCATTAAACCTCACACAATAATCTTGTACACTTTCACCCACATTCCTTTTGATATTTTCATACTCAGAAAAAATTTGGAGTGGGTTTTTCTTTACCTCCCACCGGTCTACGAATTTTCTATGTAGCTCCAGCAAAGTGTGGATAGAGGCTGCTGGTAAGGCTCTGAATCATTTTTGAACTTCACCTCCAAAGCTTTGGACAAACAATCTCACAGTCACATTTTCTGCCTCTACCTCACGAAGGTCAAAGAATTCATTCATTTTATCAACATTTTGTTGCGTTGTTATGCTTTGAGTGGAATCAAAAATAGGTATTTTACTTTGGTAATCAGCAGGCATATCATTCAGATTCTGAGGTAAAACTAGGGGTGCGTACCGGGTAGCCATGACTCGAGGCGGATTTAAAACAACGTTTGAACTAATAGGATTTAAGAGAGCTATTGATGGAGAAGTAGGGGTGATAAGTTGGATGGGAAGGGTAAGTATAAACTGAAGTTGAGAATTGATTTTAGAAATTTATGGGAATACTGATGAATTGAGGGTAGCGGATGCTGATTCTGATGATTCTAAAAGCTCCGGTATATTGGTAGTAGTAATAGATGATTGAGAAGAGTTTAAGATATAATCGTCAATTGATCTGTTTTCCCTTTGAACTTCGAGATCTACAAGAAACTCCAGGTCTAAAACTGTGTCATCAAGTGCATTTTCAGATTTGGTTATGAATAGAGAAAGCTCAAAACACTCATCAAAAGGGAGGTCTTCAACGAACAACCACTCATTGGGCTAGGAATGGGATCTGAAAATAGGTCTAGGGCTTACTAAACTTTCTTGTATTCTGATTATTCGCGGAATAAGGTTAAGATTTTCAAATCTAGGGTGAGGGTTTGGATCAGGATTGGCCCTCGTGTATTTCCTTGAAGCCAGTGTGGTCAAATTTTTGAAATTTTTACTTTGCAACGATTTACTTCAGCCTAGCAAATTCTAAAACTCATCATCCAAAGTTCAAGAATTTATATGGAATATATTACCAGGGTGATCACTCTTTCGTTTTGGATTTGTTCCCCAGTATGGTCACCACTATGTTATCACCTAGATTGACCTCAGGCTGAAGGAAGGTAAGCCGGGGTAACCACAAACCACGCTTAACCTTGTAGCTATCCCTATAAGGCAGGGAGAGGGCTCTCTCCGTAAAAAATCTCAGTCAAGGATGACTGCGAAAAATAATTTTAGTCTAGGTATAGTAGCTTGAAAGGTTTTGATAGAATTTATTGGTGTTTGTTGGATCAGATGGAGCTGTGCAGTTTAATTCTAGGAAATTAAATCAGAAATGCAAGGTATTCTATGGGGAAAGGTAGGCATGGTCGTTAACACCTTTGGCTTTATGATTGTGAAGTGTTTAAGACTGGTGAGGAGCTAACGAGGGCATACGAGATGAATCCTTCTCAAACAGTAGAAAACGTAAAATATTGAATGATTTCCCAAGGCAGAGCACTGTAACAATGGATTCTACCTATCTAACTTGAAAACATTCAACAGAAATCAATGGAATGAATGATGGCATACGTAAGAAGAAACTATGCTAAAATTCCATACCACAGGGATCCCATAAAAAATAGCTACAAATTTTATTAATTTGCTGCCAAACTGGTTACAAATATGTACAATCAAGCTCAGAGCGCCCAAGTGATTCCAACCTTTTCCAACCTCTACAAATGACTGAAAAATTTCATTAAATAGACTAGCCTATGGGGGCGAATCCGTAGAAAGAGGAGTTGTTTCACCTGCCCCCAAACCAAAACCTGAAGATAGAAAAACCCAACAGTATACCTATGAAAGAGAGGAAACTGTTCGTTCATTTCAACCACCTAGAAGTATCATATGTTACAATTTATCCAAACAAATAAAAGAAAACAAATCTGGAACCGATCAACTCCCTCATTTATTGTTTGCTGTTGTTTCGTGGTTGACGCCGTAATAATCTCTGCTTTCCCAATTACTTACGGCCTTAACAGAACGTCCGCCCCTTTTAACCTTTTTGCTGAAGAAAACCTTTTTAAACCAATAAACGAATGTGCCTTTTTAAACAGAGAAAAGCCCCTTTTCCTTTGAAAAGAGTGGAAAGAAGTGGTGGGACCGGGAATCTCAATCGCAAGCGAAAGAGGAACGAGAATACTTTGGGCGGAGGAAATTGTGATATGTGATGAGCGATGGAGAGATGGTGCGACGCAATGGAAATGGAGCGATAGTCTGATGGTTTGATGCAACAAGGGTGCGATGCGATGAGCAATGCGCAATGGAGCGATGGTGGATTATCGCATCGGCAAAAGTGAGATGGCAGGGTTCGATGCTGCGGGGAATGCGATATGCGATGCGCGATTATTGCATCGGTGGAAGTCGGGAGAGTGGGATTTAAGCGCTGGAGGGACATGTGATCGTGCGATGTGATGCTACGATGGGTGATGATGCGATGCGATCGCATCAGAAATGAACCATCGCATCAGAGTTGTAGGAGACGACAATTACAAAGGAAAAAGGGACTTAGCGGTAAAGGAAAAAAACATATAAAAAGGCAAAAAATTGTAAAGTTAAAGGGCCAACGGAATAATGGAAAAAAAGGGCAGAGTTGTGCTTTTTGGGCCATTTATTCATTTGGGCATATTTTCCAATCCAGAAGTCAATTTTGGGAGTATGATATACCGTTGGAAATATTTTTCTGAGCTTCTTATGATGAACATGCTTAGAATATGATTTGCACTGAAAATCATGTGGAGAACACTTTTGAAAACCAGGTAGAGAAAAATCCCCTTTGAGCCTTTGGTGGCAGGCTGCGAAAGTCTAACATTGGCTTTATGGAAATAACAGCTTTGGAAGTTCAAATTATTACATATGGAAACATAAAATTACATAAGAAATGATAATAAAAACAAAGTACCGTGTTTTCACCTCAAAACATGTTTTGAGGTGAAAATTACATTAAGCTTGAAAGAACAACTTCTTTGACTTTTCCAGATACTATGCTTTGAGTTTATTTGGCATCCCCATGTCCTTGCTAATATTTATTGACACTTTCATCATTAATTTCACTATGGTGGAAGTCTAAAACCTAATGAGACTAAACCCTATGACCTAATAAAATGAACTGCAGAGTGAAAATGAATCATGACTGAAGACCATAGAGAGGAGAACCAACAAGTATTTTTCATGAGGGGAAAACTGATGAAGTGACCCCAACCATCAGTGGATCCATGACCTAATGGAGTGATAAAAAGTTATAGTATGAGACTCCTACTATCCAAATGTAAAAGAAAATATTTTGATCACTGATGGCAGTATGACAAGACTGACACTAACAACATCTTCACTCTCAAAAATACTCTGTGCATAGAAACAACATCCTCAAAATTAGCCAAGGCTTAATTTTTTATTCAAAATAATGAAAACCAGAAAACTAAATTGTTCACATGTCTACCAAACTGTACAATGCCTTTTAAATGGTCAATCTTCGGCTGTAATAAATTGTACTTCACAACATGCACACTAGCTTCTCTACAATAGAAAAATCAGAAAATGATATCATCCTTGAAGGGGCTATGATTTTCATTGTTTGATACCCTTGTAATACCTAAAACATGGAAATGGTACAAAAGCATGAATTCAACAAAGTAAAATATACACCCATCAATGTTATAAGTTGTCAAACTCTAAAGTTGTCCACATGAAAGGAGCAGCAAATGATAGAATATGAAACTTCCTTGATGTCCACTAACAACTTTAAATGTAGTCAATAAGACTATAGTAAAAGACAAAATTGAGAATGCCTATTGCAACTCCAAAACTAATCAGAGGTACTACAGAGGTATGAGAGCTACACAGGTTCAGAAAGCCAAAATAAAAAAACAAAGAAAATAAATTCTTGAATGGTGTAGGACCTTTAGTATGAAAGGAATAGCAATAAATACAATAGATATTTCCAATTTTAACTTGAACTGGCACAAAAGGTCAACAACATAATTTCCTCCATTCGTCCTCAAGTTCTTGCTTCTGTCAAGCCTAATAATCTAAAATTTCTTAATATTTTTCTGTTAAATGAAAAAAATATTACAAACAAGTGACCAAACAGGAACTCGATATATACTTCCCTTTGTTGCAGTACAGAACTAAGGAAAATGATTCCTTTCACTGTTTCAAATGGCTCTCTTTCAAGCATTTTTCAGAGAGTTAAATGTCCAGGCATATAAACTATCTAAGGAAACAATGGAGCTCTAAACTAGTATTGTAAGTATGTGGGAAATTGTTGATGGCACTGTCATGGAAGCAATAGACATCAGGGTATAGTATTTTTCAAAATCTTTCGTTTGCAATGTTGAAAGAAGGAAATGATTTTTTTTCTTTATATGTATTAGTGGATAGCCAGATGGGTTTTTTTTTTCATTTCTGTTGTGTTCAAATTTAGGCAGATTTATATGCATAGATGAATTTTTAGGTTGCCACAGTAGAACCAAAAATGGCTATCCTCAACAATATATAGGATAAACATGTGTATTTCATTTTGAAATATAATTACTTTTCTGTTTGGAAAAATCCAAACATATTATGAGTTTTTACCTTTTACACATTGTAACTAATAAAATGTCCATATAGGAAAAGATAAAAATTTAAAAATATGCCAAACTTGTCATAATGGAAATCTTCAATAATTCTAGGCCTTCTTTATTCACGTGAATTACAATGAAATGACATTTAATATAATTACAACCTTGTCATAATGGAAATATTCAATAATTCTAGGCCTTCTTTATTCACGTGAATTGCACTGAAATGACATTTAATATAATTACTCATATAGAATAAAAAATGCCATATATTTTCACTCTGAACTTCAATGAAGAAGCACTTGAATGTATGGATAAAATTCTCCTCCTCCATCTATATGCCCTTTTTTTTATGTTAAACTTGGCATTTCATAAGAATGGTTAAATGATTCTTAATCTTGTTTTATTCAAGGTCTTGTGCAAATAAATCCACCAAATAGATTTTAACATCTTCACTCTCAAAAATACTCTGTGCATAGAAAAAACATCCTCAAAATTAGCCGAGGCTTAATTTTGTATTCAAAATAATGAAAACCAGAAAACTAAATTGTTCATGTGGCTACCAAACTGTACAATGCCTTTTAAATGGTCAATCTTTAGCTGTAATAAATTGTACTTCACAACATGCACACTAGCTTCTCTACAATAGAAAAATCAGAAAAGGGTATCATCCTTGAAGGGGCTATGATTTTCATTGTTTGATACCCTTCTAATACCTAAAACATGCAAATGGTACAAAATAATGAATTGAACAAATTAAAATATACTCCCATCAATGTTATAAGTTGTCAAACTCTAAAGTTGTCCACATGAAAGGAGAAGCATATGATAGAATATGAAACTTCCTCGATTTCCACTAACGACTTAAAATTTAGACAATAGGACTATATTAAAAGGAAAAATTGAGAATGCCTAATGCAACTCCAAAACTAATCAAAGTTACTACAAAGGTATGAGAGCTAGACAGGTTTAGAAAGCTAAAATAAAAAAACAGAGAAAATAAATTATTGAATGGTGTAGGACCTTTAGTATGAAAGAAGTAGCAATAAATAGAATAGATGTTTCCAATTTTAACATGAACTGGCACGAAATGCCAACAACAAAATTTCCTTCATTCGTCTTCAAGTTCTTGCTTCTGTAAAGCCTAATGTTCTAAAAGTGCTTAACATTTTTCTATTAAATGAAACAAATCTTACAAACAAGTGACCAAACAAGAACTCAAGATCGAATTCCCTTTGTTGCAGTACGGAACTAAGGAAAATCCTTAGGACCAATATTTGGTTCTTTCTGATGCTTGAAATTCTCTGATGTTTCTTCACCCCAAAAATATGTAATGTAATAGGAAACATGTATGCCTAGATTATAAGTAGCATAACCATGCAGTATGGCTCACATATAGCCGTTAGATATTGATGCTTCTTGTTGTAGCACAACTTTACCTAAGAAAACTTTTATTTTTGTGCTGCTGGGAAAGAAGGTGCATCCTTGACTAGTCCATTAGGTCATAAATATGATGTTGTGATTCACTGTGCTTCAAATATAACATGGTCGACATTCAATCCCCTAATATGAGCACTTCCGGGGGTTCAATATTCCCAAGGGCTTGCTTTACACATGGACTGCCTGAGCTGCGCAACCCTGAAAATAGTCCATCCATGCACAACCCTGAAAATAATGTGGGCAGTGGGAGGCGATGGCCCATATGCACCCTAAAAACAAACCCTAACTGGCTTTCCAAATTTTGCATAGAGTAATTAACGCTCTTCAATGTTGCAAATGGCGTGAGTATAAAACCATCACAAGAAGGTATGGGGAGAAGGTCGGCTGAAGGAAATAGGGAATGAAATTGGGTTGAAGGTCGGCCACAATGATCTTGCTCTGGAGATCCAAAATTTTCACACATTGTTGAGTGGCAGCATAGAGCCAGTATATTTTGGGGATAAAGCATAGGGCATAAATGATATCCACAACATCCAGTGAGTACATCCTCTTCCCCTCCGCCAAATCCCAAATCTTCACACATTGCTGAGTGGAAGCACAGAGTTCATCTCTGTTTGGGATAAAGCATAGGGCATAAATAATATCCACGACATACAGTGAGTATAACCGCTTCCCCTATTCCAAATCCTAGAGCATGGTAACCTTGTATTTTCATCATTGGCACAAAGCAAGACTTCTGGCGAATTGACAGTCATGTTCACATAGCTTTCGTGTCCTACAAGCGTGTTCCTGAGCTTACAATTTGTTAAATTCCATAACTTTTCTGTGCAGTCCAAAGAGGACGATGTTGGGTGCCAGTTTTGTACACTTTTCATACATTTTTTTTCCCTATTTTTCCTCATAACTATAACCAATGGGAGTATCTTTGCCTCTTTTTCCTACCTTTCTATCCTAACTTTTGTTGTTTCACCTTGTTTGTATTACTTTGCCAATTCACCAATTGTTATGATATATCATGCCTTTTTATGACTAATTGAGGGTGAATGTTTGGAGAAGATCGATGGTATTTCTGTTCTATTTTCAGATGTCATTTATAGCACCAAAGATCCCAGGAATGAGGTCCACAGGAGCAGTTAAGAGGGTGCTATTACATCAAAGCGATGTCGTTACACCTTGCTATTACAGACTCGCCGGCAAACTGTTGTTACACTCTGTTGTTACAGACCTGCTGGTGAACTGCTGACACAGTTGTACCGCTGACTGGATCTAGTCAAACACCTGTTGATTATCTGTCCTTTAGCTATTACACTACAGCTATGGTTCTATTAAGATAGCCATAGAAGTTGTTTAGCATTGTATTTTTGGGATAATAGCCTAAGGGCAGTTTTCATTGTAATCTATAATTTTCTAGTCATAAATTTATTAGGAAGTGGTTATAACTTATGTGTTCAATTTCGATCAGCATGAGAATCATAAGAATCTCATGACTGATCTATCCCTTGATTTTCTGAGATGTAACCACTATATAGTTCTTAGCCCTAGAGGTCGAAAGGTTAGCAGAGAACAACATTATTTTGGCTCCGTAATTGTGTTCAGATTAATACAGATTATCCTGTTATTGTTGTTACATGTGCTATTCGATTTAGTTTTCGTTAAGTTCTTCCTCTACTTGCGCCCTACTAGGGAGGAAGGGCCCTCCTTCTTAGCAGGGATTTTAGTGATTAAATTAGTTGTGTGTATGTATTTGTATTTTAGTTTATGTATCAATAGACTGTTGTTGCTACTGTTCAGCTATGAATATATCCTCTTCAATTTCAATAATTTGTATGCTGTTACACATATGATATTAGAGACACCAGCTGGATACTTGTTGTGTGGCGCGCTAGAACAGATTAATTGAAGTGTGATTCCAGTATTGTAGATACTTTTATTTCTGCATGACTAATTTACTTCCAACATTTACTTCAGCAACGATTTCTTTTCTTTGGAATTGCTTTTGGTTGGTGTATCGGCACAGACAGTGCAACTGTCATTGGAATAAAAGACGTCCCTGGATTGATAATTAATGTGTGTTGTTTAGTCATTTAACAGTGATTTATATAACCCAATGTTTTGGCGTCATTTTCGGGGATGGCAGTGACGATCCAATCAATCAGAGTTGTTTCTTAGAAGTGCAATTTTCTTGTGTTTTCTTAGAGTGTCTCCAGTGACACAATTTCCGGGCAGTAAGATGAGAGGTAAGTACCTGTCAGCACTCTAAAAAACTTGAGCGAGCTCACCAATGTCTTGTTGGGACACTTAGGAGATTGAATTTCTGAGCATTTTGTTTTTTCTTAGAGCGTCTCCAGTTACACAATTTCCGGTTGGTAAGACGAGAGGTAAGAACCTGTGCATCACTCTAACAAACTTGAGGGGGTTCACCAATGTCTTGCTGGGACACTTAGGAGTTGAATTTTGGGTGTTTTTTTTAGTGTTCCTTCATTTATACAGTTTTTGGGCAGTAAGACGAGAGGTAAGAACCTGCGCATCAATCTAACAGACTTGGGCAGGCTTACTGCTATAGAAACTGAAGCACTTATAGGATGAATTGATACACAAAGGGCCCATGTGTGCCAGTAGGACGACATCAACATCTACAAACACCCCCCACTCTACTGACTATAGGAAAGATGAGTTGTAAGAAGGAAAAGAAGAGTGTAGATTTGGGAAGAAAGACATTCTTTGGAGATCTGATTTCAAGGGTAGAAAAGGAACATTCCATGTCATACAGAGATAATAGGAAGACAGGACCACAGAAAGCAACTACCATATCAAGGCTTGGACCATTGGTGTCTTCTGTGTCTGGACCTCACCATCCTTTGAACATCATATCCACTCCTGATATCAAAACTCCAGATTCAAAACAGCAGTGGATAATCATTGATCGAGATCTGAGAATTGAAGGGCATGGAGAGACCAATGGGGAACATCAGGGACCTGAGGAACAAAATTCAGTTGACCATAAATTGGACACTGGTAGTGTTGTTAAATAGTTGGTCTTGGAGCAGCCTGATACTTTTATTTTTTAATCTCCAGTACACTCTGAGGTCAGTTCATCCCATTAGGAAGAATCAGCCATGGGGACGAGAATGTCAAGATAGATAGTTATGTTTCTTTTGAATTCCCAATAGTAGTAACATGGGATGAGGCTCCTATGAAGAATATTCCTTTATCATCCCTACCGTCCTTTCAAGGGATGGCTGTTGAAGACCTTGATACCTTTCTGTTCGAATTTTATGTGATGTGTAGAGGTTATGACTACACTTCAGATGCCCAAAAGCTGAAATTATTCCCTTCTACTCTAAAAGGAGCAGCATTAAGATGCTTCATGAGATTGGATGCTGGCACGATTTGAACCTGGAATGACATGAGAGAGGCCTTCCTCTTTAAGTATCAGGACCATTGTCGAATTAGGGATTTGAAGGACGATATTTTCAAAATTGCACAGAAGGAGGAGAGCTTGGAAGACTATCTGGAGCGATTTCACTATAATTTACAAAGATCTAAGTTCAGTAACTTAGACCCGGAAATTCTAAATCCAATATTCTTAAGAGGGTTAAGAGATGATTGTCTAGATCATCTGAACACAATAGGAAAAGGAGACATGTCACAAGAATCGTTTGATGAAATAATGAAGCTTTGCCTGCGTAGAGGATCGGTAAAAGGGAAAGTTTCAGTTTGGGACCCTTCAGTCTGGATACAGAAGTCCACGAGTGGAGGAGTAACCAGAGAAGAGATCGGGAACTTATTTGAGGATTTTAAAATGAACCTCCTTAGCACTCTCTCTGCCTAGATCACTACGATACAAGTCAAGAAAGCACAAGCAGAAGTTGAAGTAGCCTTAGCAATATTCTATCCCCGATGCAAAAATAAACATTTGGAAAGAGAATGTGGACTGAATAGTGTCATCCTGTGCAACATCTATGAGTTGGCTCACTCTATGAATCAATGTACTAAGTTTCCAAAACTGAAGGCGGTACTTCAAGAATCAAGCGAGGATGTTAAATATTCTTATTTCATCGGATCAAAAATACCATGGTAGCTGCGACCTATACGTATGACTTCAGATTTTTCCTCTTTTTATCCTTGGAATAATATTTATAATAGTCAGCAATATCCATGGTAGTATCCTACTCCTTCCTCAACACAATTCCCTTCACCATGGAACTAGTGGTCGTCTCCTCTACTAATGAAATATCCTTCGTCACAACCCAATCCTTGGGGTCAGAACTGGAGAGGTAATGGCCAAGGTCCAGTACCTCCTCCAATACCAATGCAACAACAACAATTACAATTTCCTTCTATTCAAAATCCTACACCTTCTGTCTGACCCCAATTACGTGTGCAACCTAACCCCAATCCAAATAATAAGGCAACCCAAAGCATGGATGTCTGGTTACCCTCCAGACTTATCTTATTACTCCTATTGGACTTAACGAGGTTCGGCTTCAATCAGGGAAAGTAATCAAATCTGAACATACTCCCATTATTACCAAATAATGTGAATCACCTAGGAAGGATATGGACGATTCTGAGGCAGTTGTTACACATGTAACAGCTGATACAACACCCGTTGGTACATATGTAGCAGCCAGCTCGAGAGGATCTATTTTTTCTATGGCAGCCAATCCGAGTAAGGTTGGTACATCTATGAGAGCTGACTCAGCTGTTAGCATTCAGAATCCTCCATACCCTCAACGATTATCTGAAACCGGGCTAGTCTCACAACCTGAATCTGAATTCCTCAAGGAGCTGCAAAATTTGTATGTACAGATTCCATTGTTACAAGCTCTTAAATAAGTGCCTATTTATGCTAAAACAATAAGGGATCTATGCGTCAAAAGACCTGGAAGGAAACCTAAAGACCCTACTACTATTTATGTCATGGGGAAATTTTTCGATCTTATGATTGATCAGCCTTTGTTGACTAAATATAATGACCTAGGGAACCCTACAGTGATTTTCCATATCGACAATCATCCCATAACCAATACTTTGATTTATATAGGGGCAGCCATCAATGTCACGACTAAATACCTCTTCATCTCTCTAGGACTTCATGGAGTTAGACCTACACCCACAGTGCCTGAATTAGCAGATACGTCCCGTGTCAAGCCCAAGGGAATGATAGAAGATTTGGTTATCACTATGGCTTCTTGGAACTATCTGATTAAATTTCTCATTTTACAAACCAAATCCAACTTGGGGGGTCATCCTTTAAACTTGGGAAGACCGTGGCTAGCCACTGCAGATGCATATATCAGATGTAGGTCCATATCTATGGTGATATTAGATGGACAGGCCACTCAGAACCTAAAACTTTATCCCCTAGCAAAACCTCATATGGATTTGGGTAGTCCCTAGTCGGACGAATTTGCACCTGAATCTGATCTTTCCCTACCTCTTCTCACACTTGGAAAAGCACAATACTTTAAGGATGAAACAGAGGACGATATCATTAATGGTTTAATTAGTAATTCACTCCTTGTTGCCTCCATTAGATATTTGGGAGGAGAAGATGAGGAATATGATGCAATTATTGAACATTTGAAAACAACTCCACACACTATCAACAGTCCCATTGAAATCGAACCTAGAAAATGTTTAAACATCAATCCTAACCTGACTGTTGAACAAAATAGATTGTTGATATAGATGTTACATAAATACAAAAAGGCATTTCATGGGACTATACGGATATGAAAGCAATCCATCCTGGCCTTTGCACTCACCACATTTACCTTAAAGAGGACGTCAAACCAGCTAGACAACCTCAATGCTGAATGAACCCCACACTGAAGGAGATTGTGAAAGAAGAATTGCAGAAACTCCTTAATGCTAATTTCATCTACCCCATTTCTGACAGTCAGTGGGTGTCTTCGCTTGCCATAGTTCCGAATAAGAATGAAAAATGGAGAGTTTGTGTTGACTATAGAGAGCTTAACAAGGCCACTCAAAAGGATCATTTTCCTTTACCATTCATTGAATAGGTCTTGGAAACTCTTTCTGGAAAAAAATTCTTATCATTTCTAGATGGGTTTTGTGGCTATAATCAAATACAGATTGCCCCGAAAGACCAAGACAAGACAACCTTCACTTGCCCATGGGGTACTTTTACATACAGAGTCCTTCCCTTTGACCTCTGTAATGCACCAACAACCTTTCAGAGGGCAATATTGGGTATTTTTTTTTAATCTTTTAAATGAATGTCTTGAAATATTTATGGATGATTTTACACCCTATGGAGATGCCTTTGAGACAGCATTAGCTAACTTGGAAAAAGTTTTGGAACGTTGTGAACAAAATAATGTTGCTCTAAGCAAGGAAGAATGCCACATGTTGATGACCGAGGGAATTGTGCTGGGACATTTCATTTCAGCAGATGGAATCAAGGTAGATCCTACAAAAATTGAGGTAATCTTGAAAATCCCGACCCCTAAAACTCCGAAAGAGGTACGTAGTTTTTTGGGACATGCAGGATACTATAGGAGATTTATAGAGAAATTTTCAAAGATGGCATCTCCTCTATTTTCATTACTTATGAAAGATGTGAAATTTTTGTGGACAAGGAAGTGTGAGTAGGCATTTTTAAAGTTGAAAAAATTTGTAACAGCAACACCTGTTTTACGAGGACCAAACTGGGACTTTCCATTTCATATTTCTACAGACGCATCTGAAATGGTTGTGGGTGTTGTTTTGGGGCAGCTAGAGGAGAAGAAACCTTATTCCATTTATTACATCAGCAATAAATTAACTCCAGCAGAACTCAACTACATTGTTACTAAGAAGGAATTCCTAGCAGTAGTGCATGCTATCAACAAATTTTAGCACTACATCACTGGGTACCAAGTATTTGTACACACTGACCATGCTGCAATTCGATTTTTAATGAAAAATCCTATTACTAATGGTAGAGTTACATGATGGTTATTGCTGTTACAATAATTTGATATTACTATTTTAAATAAACTCGGAAAATATAATGTAGTTGCTAATTTCCTCTCTAGATTAACTATAAGTGATGATTGCACTGCCACTGAGGATTCTTTTCCAAATGAATATCTTTTTGCCATCTCTACTCACTCACCATGGTATGCAGATATAGCCAATTACCTTTCTGCAGGGAAATTCCCACACCAATTTTCTTCTAAGGAATGAAGGAAGATTATACAACAGAGTGCTACCTACTCCTGGATAGAAGGAAATCTCTATCCACACTGGGCTAGATTTTCAGATTAGGCGATGTGTTAGAGAAGATGAGGTATTTGAGATCTTGAAGGCTTTTCATGAGGAACCTTGTGGAGGACACTTCGTTGACAATAGGACAGGACATAAAGTACTCTCAACAGGGTACTACTGGCCAACTATAGTCCATGATGCCAAGAATTTTGTGAAAGGACGTGATAGCTACCAAAGGGTGGGCCAACCTCTGAAATTATATGAGATGTCGTTACAACCTCAGATAGTGATAAAACCATTTGAGAAATGGGTGCTGGTCTTTGTGGGGCCAATTAATCCTTCATCACAGAAAAAATCATACATATTGGTCTACACCGATTATGTCACAAAATGGGTCGAAGCAAAGGCACTAATTAGAGCAATAGAGCAGGTTGTTTCAGACTTCCTGTTTCAAGATATTATGTTCACTTCAAGATACCCAGAGAGATAGTGACAGATGGGGGGCCTCAGTTCACATCTCATTTGATCAAGAAGTTGGTTGAAAAGTATGGAATTCATCACAGAATCACTACACCATATCACCCACAAGAAAATTGTCAAGTAGAAAGCACCAATAAATTCATTGAGGGAATCTTAGCAAAGACAGTAGCCAAACACTGAAGAAATTGGGCCGAGAAACTTCCAGAGGTACTGTGGGCTTATAGAACAACATGGAGGAATACTATAGGTTTCTCACCATATGAATTGGTGTATGGTAAGAATACCTTATTCCCCATAGAGTTTGAAATAAAGACATTAAGAATAGCATTGCAAGTCAATCTGGATTTGAGTATAGCACAGACTCAAAGACTGAACCAGCTTAATGAGTTGGAAGAGAAATTACTTGCTACCATTCAACAGACAGATATCATTCAGTAGCAAAGAGCTAGATGGCATGATGGGTTTATTAAGAAGAAAAATTTCCAGAAAGGACATTGGGCTCTTTTGTATGATTCAAAGTTCAAATATTTCAAAGGCAAGCTCTGCACCAGATGGCTAGGTCCTTACGAAGTGGATACGGTCTTTGACAATGGGACTATACAATTGGTCACCATTGACAGTGCTAAGACGTCGTTACTGGTTAATGGGCATTGTCTAAGGTTATATCATCAACCCGCTTTGAAGGAATCATTTGTCAACATTGTCGCGGACTCTGACCTTCATGTTACGACGGTAGGGGAACATCCTCGTGTGCAACCTTAAAAATTGAAATTCCAATAAGTGCAATAGTTGAAAACCACCTTTGTGGCAGCTATTACACCTATATATATATAAAATAAAAAAATAAAATAAAAACAAAAACAAAAATAAATCTAACTGTCTGCTCAACTTAGTGTTCCTAAATTGATGTCATAAATTGTCAATCAGGGCTAGTAAACTGTTGAAGTGAAGTGCACTATATGTGCCTAGGTATATTCTTCCTACTTCGTTGTGTTTAGTATTTTTCTAGTGTTTTTGGTTTTGTATTTTTGTGTGAAGAGGAAAAGAACTAAATTGTTGGCAAAGAGAAGTTATTGATCACACTAAAACAAAACAAAATCTACTCTAAATTGTGTATGACACCTAAGAACAGAAAATGCTAATTCACAAATTGCAAAGCTTGAAAAGGAAAGTAACTCATAACATTAACTCAATCCAATTCATTTCATTAGACGTATGTTGGAACAACTTGAGAAAAGGATAAGTTTGATGTGATGAGGTTCTCTTTAATAAACAACAACTTACAATATCACAGAGAAAATATTATCCAGGGTTAGAAATTTGTTGGAACACTTTGAGAAAAGATTATTTGCAATTTAGTAAGGAATCCTATGCTAACATAACTTATGATACTAGAATTAACCCACTCTGCAACTCAAAATATTACTATTAAGCCTCATTCAAGGGTTAGAGATCTCTTGGAATAGCTTTGGAAAAAAAGGGTTGTTTGTAAAATTATAAGAAATTGCAGAATAGTCAAGAACTTCAAAATGATATAAATAATTCTTGTCCATATGATGATGATGTGTTAAAATAAATTAAGAATAAGAGTAGTTTGTAAATAATGAAGGCCTTTAAGTCTAATTTAACAGAACTAGAATACAACTAGCTAATAAAACTTGAAATACAATGAACAGAACTGAACTAAAATGCAATTAACCTCCTAAGTATTATAGCTCTATCTCATTCACGTGTTAGTGATATATTGGAATAGTTAATAAGAATGAGATTGACTGTAACTTTCGATGTAAGTGAACATAAAACATGAATTTCATAAAACTGCCTAAATTAGGAACAAAACACAGCTAAAGTCACTTATCTAAAAAATATGCACAAAGCCTTTCGGACAGTAGGGGCCCTCTACCATCGGATTGGCACACGAATCTCCTCAAAATTGCTTCAAATCATGCATTAAATTTGTACTTATTTCATTAAAGGAGAACGCTTCAGAAACAAAGTATCACTGTTTTGGAAAACTTAACAACAAAACATCAACTAGCTAACTGTTTCTCGGTTCACCAAGTTATTTTTATAAGAAAATACATAACTTTCATTGAGAAGAAATAGAGATAGGTGTATTTTTCAATCAAAACCAAATTAGAACTCCTGTTGAGGTCTTGTACTTTGCTGAAGACATCTGCAGAGTCCTTGTCCTGGTAGAAGTCTACTTCTTAGTTTTGGTTTCCTCCACGTGCATAACCACTTGCAGATTTTTGTTCAGACTTCGTAGAGGGCAAGGAATGATGTAGGTGAGTTCTGGAATTCAACCATATGCATTTTTCCTTTAAGTGACACATGTAACCTATGTGAACATAAAGATAGCTGCGGAATATGCGACTAGCTACAGAATGGATGCATTCTGTAGCTAAGTCTAGTAAAAAATCACTACAACAAAAAGACCACAAAAGTTTAGTAAGTCAGTTATTGCATGCATTCTTAAAGTAACTTTAATCATTCCTATTGATCTTTTAAGCCTATATTTAACAGAGGATAAATGGAATGAAGTGAAATTTGGTGAAAGGAAAGGACATCTTTGGGGCTCAAAATACCCCCACTGCAAAGCTTTTGCATGTCCTCATGCAATCAATCCATGTATTCTGAAACTTTTGCTAGGACATCTAGCTTCCTTTTTCTGCTTTGCTTGATGTTTAATGGCATCCTAGGCTTCCTTATGACCAATTTGAACCTCAGATTTATAAGTGCCCTGTTCAACTTTTTGTTTTTCTTCTTCAGCTTCTCACTAGCCTTGTATAATTTTTCCATTTGCAGAGAGAGAGTTGTGTTCATATCACTTTTTAGCTTTACTTGCTCCCTTAAAATTTCATTTTCATTTTTTATATGCCTATTAAGTATTTCCAATTCATATTTATCTCTTCTCAGCACTTCAATTGGATATTTTTGTGGGCTAGGAGTTCTTCCTCTGCTTTCTAAGGCTCTCTTTTCTAATGACTCAACATAATTATAGATTTGTTGTTGGGCTGGGTCTACCTCCGGAGTTCCTCCATCAAGATCCTCTTCATACTGGTATTCAAGAGATCTGTCATTTGGTGTCTCTTCATCTTCAATATCTATGATTCATGTTTGTTTAACTCCAGTCTTCTTCAATATGCCTCTAAGCCTATGGCTTCTTCTTAGTTTAGATGGTCCCTCACCTCTCTCCTTAGCATACTTCCTCATTATCTTCTCCTTTTTAAGATGTTTCTTAATTTCGGCCAATTTCTCAGAGATAATCTCCTCACTGTCCTCTTGTATGGATTTACCAGTTTTAATTTCAACAGATTTGGAAATTTTCCCTCTCCTGCTTCTTCTTGTAAGTTTGCCTTCAGATGGAGTTTCTTTAGGTTCTTCAAAATGATTCCTCAAGAGGAACTCATCCCAACTGTCTCCCACCTTTTTCAAATGATTCTCAATTAGGATTTTAACTAGGCCATGGTGATACAAGGTGGTTTCCAAAAACTGAACCCTCTTTTGGACATTAGAAGCCATTCTCTTTAGGCTATGAAGTAATAAAAAGGGTAAATTGATTTCTTCATCTAGGAAATGCATCATAAGTCAAATATGATAAACATATAGGGTACCAAACCTTCCCTCACAAGTTACAATTTTTTGCAGAATTAACAGCATATTTCACCACTTATTCTTTAAGGCTAAACTAGGAATGCCTTTCTTGAAAACTGAGATATCCATACCTGGTGTTTTGAGCATCTGCCTCCATGCTTCATTGTGAAATTCGTTGTTTTTGAACCATCGTTCACCTTGCCTTGGTAATTCTGCTGCTTCTGCAATGAAGGGTTCTGTGATAATGAATTTGACATCACCTATTTCAACTTTTGACCCGTTGAAGGACCGGGCAAATGTATTGGTAACCTCCTTATGGAATCCATTTAACTTTTCCAAAAAATGTAGCCAACCAACCTGCTGTAACATCTCTCTAATATGTGGGTAACCCTCTAGGTATTTGGTTCCGACTGGTTCGGACCTTACAATGAGCCCCATGGCTTCTTTTCTCTATCTTCAATTTACTACTCCGTTACGGCTCTCCTATTCAAGGTAAAAATGGCTGTAGAGAGTTGTTTTCACCCCAAAGATGACTTCTCTATTTTTGCAAACAGGAATTGGCTACTGAAAAATGACATGAAGTGGTTATGGAATGAGTGAAATAAGGTGAGGGTAAATTACACGAATAAATGAGTTTTAGAGCTTTCATGGAGTGAAAGACTGCGGAAAAATCTCGTGAGAATTTAAAAATCATCACCGAATACTTCGGGTTAGTGACGTGACCTAATAGGTCACTTCAAGTACTAACCATTAATTTTAATAAATTATGATTTGATATGGCGGAATGGAAGGGATTTGTCCATGAATTTTATGATAGGCTTTGTTAGGTCTCTGTGATAAGCAAGATTGGAAAAGTCTGATCACAGAGTTAACATCATTTCAACCAACTTTGGGATTCTAGGATCTAGCCCTCCTGAATCCGGAGAGGGATCTCTCCAATGTGTACAAAGATGGATTTGTCTTTGAAGTTTGGGGTAATGATATTAGGCTAGTTATGAGGTCCAAGGGTTTGTTTGGTTTTTTGGATGGTTGAACATAGTTGATGTCTGAGGCGGAAAGATCTATATGCAAACATGTTCAAAAGTGAGAAGTTGTAAGCAACCAGAATAAGCTTTGATCAAGAAGAAAGATGATGGCAGGTTTTCAGTCCATTGGGCTATGGAGTCATAAGAGGATTTAATTGAAACAATTAGGTTCAAGAGTGGTCTATGGGGCAATTCATCTATGCCTAAGGATCTCTTTAAAATTTGATTTATGGAATGGAGTGATACAATAAGAAAAGGGAAATGACAGATGCAGAACAAAGAGCAGTCCAGGATCTGGTAAGTACTTTGAAACTAGCCAGCCTTTGACCAGGCACTTAGGAAAGACATAGAAGCAAACTAGGATCTAGTAAGTGCTTTGAAACTATCCAGCCTTTGATACACTTCTGATAGAAAACATATAAAAATGAAAGGGAGACACAAAGATAACACAGAATGGTCTAAGATCTGATAAGTACTTTGAAACTAGTCAGCTTTTAACACATCCTAAGGGAAACAATCCAATAGTTGAGTAAACAAGAAAGGGACTCAGGGCTAACCTTAATTTCCTCAGTTCATCTTCACACAACATATATTGAAAGTAACATTTAAAAATAACATTCAGCTAAGACAAAAGATGAGGGAACGCCAACATCCCTGTACTTGAACTAAATTTAATCATTTTCAAATAACACAGTAGAAAGAAAACATTTCAATAAAGATTTCTTAGCCAGAGAAGGTTACTGATATACAGTAGGTCCTAACCCTATTTAAACTGTTCTTTATAGTGGAAAATGAAACAAATTGAAAACAGAAATAAAATACAAGTTACAGTGAGAATAACATCACCATCAGCATAGACCAGGATCCCATAAATCAGCTTGTATTGATGCTTCAAACGAGTTACAATCTTCAGATCCAGTGTTTTAATCCATCTCTCTTCACAACCTAACCTATCTGTTACAAGCAGAGCTCCAAGAGCCAATGAAACCACTATTTACAACAGAAGTCTTCAGCTCAATTACATTACAATGCTTCAGCAATTACATTAGCAACCAACCCCTCACTCATCTTCTATTGAAGTATTTATAGAAGGATGAGGAGGTGAGATCTGATGAAAAGATCTCAAAAACCAATTAATACAGATATTAATGTCTTCTTAGCCATCGAGGGGCTCAATGAAGAACTATACAGGTGTTCCTCTGTATTAAATGATCTACACTTATGATTCAAGCTCGGTGGGAGCTTCATTTGACTTTTGAGGCTCTGTGTGATCTTAGGGTTACTTTGCAGACATTCTGTCATTAAATCTGAGGCAAAAGTAACTCCTCGGCTGCTTTGAGGTAAAATATCTGACTTTGATCAATAAATTCGGTTCTTGATTGAATCCTTCGAGGCACAGGTGGCGTTGTGGTCGTTGGGAGGAATCAATTCACCTCCATCTGTGGCGGTGAAGGGTTTTCCTGATAAAAAAATTGAGATTTTCCTTTAATCCGTGTTTAAGATCCGGGGATTAGGCGTTTGATAACTGTCTTAGCCGTAATCCCCATAAATCTTTCCACCAATCTGCTGTTCTGGTTCATTTTTTATCTTTAACGTCTGATACTTTTTTTCTGCATTGATTTTCACGGTTTTCTTCGTTGTGCAGGGCTGCGCAGACAGGAAAAGGCATCAATGCTTGAGGAAACATCGATGAGACGTGAAACTGACTCTGCAAGTGATTTCCTCGGAGAAATCGAAACATAGAGGATCGTCACCCTCCTGGTCTGAAATTTCCTTAAAAACACGAACAAATGGCCTTAACCCTGCAAAATATAAAAAACACGTAAAAAATCCAATTTATAGGTCAACCTGCTTTGGGGAATGTGCGGAGGAACGCGGGCCATTGGATGGCTTCATCCAACGGCCGAGATCAAATCTGGGCGATCGTGGAGAGGTTGAAGAAAGATTAAATTAGGACCGTCGATCTGCATAAATTGACGGTCGAGATCGGGCAATGGGAAGTCAGCGGGAGAATGTCTGACTGGGCGATGGAATCAGGAGGACGAACGATAGCCGTCGATCTATAGAGATCGACGACGGAGATTGAATCTTGGATGCGCGATGGATGGGTTAACGTGCGTGCATGTCTGTTAAAGGTCGAGCAAGTGAGGCGATCGGCAGCCGTCGGATGGGAAGTCCCAGATCGAACGATGGGGGTGGATTCCGCTGCATGGTCATGGTGTGAATATTAACGCGCGAATTGAGGTGATAGCACGATGGTTTTGAAATAGTGGCGGGACACGTAAAACCACCACCTGACGAAAAGTGGTGCAGAATGAAAACGGTGGGTTTTCAGAAAAACAGTGCGAGGGAAGGGGGGGTCCACCTGATGAGACGTGCTCTGCTCCGTCGGATCTGGGGAGCAAATCGACGGTCCAAGTTGATCGCGGAAAGAAACATGTGATTTTAATTATTCCCCGTTAAACTTTATAAAATGGGTTTTTTCGGGTTTTCAACGAGAAATGAACGGAGGAAAATGGTATTTATCGGTTTAGCGCCCAAGGGCTGAGCAGTTGGTCCCGGCGCTCGGGTATATGGGGGAAAAAGCCAGGGGCTTAGCCCGCGGGGGTCGAAAACCTTTTTCATAAAAATTATTCATTTTTCATGATTCTTTCAATATTTTCAAAGGAAATCAAGGTTCGGATAAGGTCAAAAAATGGGTTTCTTAACCTTAGGAAATGGATTTTATGCAGGGATAAAGGGAAAACGTATGTTCTTGTGGGGTTTTCATGGAAAAAGAGAAAATGGAGAATGATGTAAGTTGGAAGAAAGGGAGGGGGAAGAAAAGGGAATGCAGCAGTATTTGACTTGGATTTTTGTAGGATATCAGAGGTTTGGAGAAGGTAACAGGTATGAAGATTTAACCAGCAACATGATTTTCACCAAAAGACTTCAAGCACCAACAAATTTAGGACTGAATTTGTTTCTTGGAGGCTGCAAAGAATATTTAGCCACCAGCTGATATGATAGGAAAAATATGGATGGCTAACAGCGGCTCCACTTGGGGATGGTGCCTTCTTGAAGGCATCAAGAATTCAGACTTGATTTCTGGGAGGCTGATCAGTTGCCTCATCCATTAGATTGCTCTACTTTTGAAAAATAATCTCAGTCATGAAAGAAATATGAACTTCATCAATACAACTTCTACCTACCCAATCCTACTGATCTAACATTTTTTCTTCATCAGAGTGCACTTGGATTTGCAAACTCTTTTCACAATTTTTTATTCTTTTGAAAGCATAAAAACTAATCTAATTCTACTGCTTATTTCTCCTTGAACTCAGATTAAACAATTGAGCTCAAATTATTCTCTACCTAATCTACTGTCTGTTGGGATTAAACTGTCCAACAGGTTTTCATTCTCTAAATTCTAAAGCAGAAATTTAAAAACAACCAAGTCAAGATTAAGCTGTTTGACTTGCGGTGATCTATGGCATAAAAACAAGCTGCACATAGATTATTATTTGCAGAAAAATAAAACCAAAATGGAAGGCTTAAGATCTGAAAGTTGAGCCCTTCCTTTATCCTTTTCATAGCTCTTTTTTTTTTGCTTTTTCTTTGAGTTGTCTTTGCTTTTCTACTGATTCAGATTTTGGGCAAATAAGAACCAGTCTTTCTCTTTTATGACTCACATAAGAAAAAATAGTTTTGAGTCATCATCTATTTGGAAACTTTGGTTCGGATTTTGAGTTTATTTGAACCTTCATTTCTAACCTAATCTATCTACTGATAGCCAAGATTTAACAGTTTGGCAAATTGAATTCACTACCCTATCAGCAGAAAAATTTAAAGCTAATTAGTCAAGATTAAACAGTTTGACTAACTAGAAGTGTGTTTAGTAGGAGTGGCATTTGAGCTTGCACACTTTCAGAATTTGTTTCTCTTTTTGGCTAGGGGATTTTCCTTTCTTGTTTTCATTCCTGCCCTCCTTTCTTTCTTTTCTTTGTTTTTGTATTTTTTCTTTAAAGAGGAAAACAACAACTAACTACATGCTCGGAACTGAGCTTTATTGACATTCCTATCTAACCTATTCTAAACATGGAGTATTTCCACATTCATATGATACAAAAGTGCCAATGCAGCCAGCTGAGTAATGTCAAGAAGAAGAAGAAACTCTGGCTGCTTGGCAGGGGTGTCCATAGTATATTTTGAAGATTAATCTTCAAAATAAAAACTATCACAGAAGGTGATCTTTTCACGTCTCTGGCTCTTGCAAAGGATCACTGCCTGATAATTCGAGCCAGTTGGGATTTCCACACACTCTTCCATAGGATCAACAAAGAAAAGGTAAAGATTCTCTTCCTTTTGGTCCTCCACAATTGGTAAATTATCTACTTCCAAGACATCAGCTTTGAGTATTATCTCTTCAGTATGTAGCTTGGAAGTATCTTCATCCTTAACCTGCACAATAGAAAATAGTAAAATATCTTTTTTCTCTAAACATATGCTTGCTTTTGATATAAATTCAGGTTCTTGGAATGGCAGATTAATATCAGTGAGAGGAGAAGTTTCTTCTTGAGAAGATGATATATCCACAGTAGGATAGTCTTCTATTTGTTTTCCTCCCTCATCTTTTCCGTTATCTGAACTAGAGGATTCATCATATTTGGCAGTGTTGTCCTCTTGTAGCCCTGATATGCTTGTATTCAGTGGGCTGAACTCTGTGAAGAGGTTATTATATTCTTGAGCAGGGGTGTTTTCAAAGGTTCCCACTTGCTCAAAAATTTCTTCATTGCTCTTCTCTTCATTTTCTGAGTTGAAAAGCTGTTGATTCCCAATTATGTGAAAGCCATTTGTGATGGATTGAAAAGGGTGATTTCTACTTTCAAGTTGATGATGGTGAAACTCAAAACACCAATCGAACGCAGGTTGCCCCGCACGATTAATTTCTGCTTGAAACTCATCATCATCATCAGACTGATCGAAATTCGGAAAATCATTAGAATAGACAATTTCATTAGTCGAACATATTGGGATATCAATTTTCCTTTCTTCTAACTGATCTACAAGTTTATTTCTTATATCAAGACAATAAGATGGAGTAGGTAGATGAGCAAAAGCGTTTGGTTCAAATGAAGGTTTGGATGCTGGTTGTCTGTTCAATACTAGATCAATCTCTTTCTCTGTGAAGAGAGAAGGAGTTTCCTTTTTTCTTAGAACAGGGGTATAACAGTCCTTTTTGTCTTGTGTTGGTTGATTTTGAGGCTTGATGTCTTCTTGAGCCTCTTCTAGGGGAACTTCACTTGTGTCACTAAATTTTTTTGCATTTAGGTCATGGAGTTCTCTTATCATCGTGGTACAAGACATAGGCAGGCAATCAAGTTTTTCTTGACAACCTTCTTCATTGCTTTCTTTGTAAGTTTGCTCATCATCTTTTATAAAGTGTTGATCATAATACATGCCTTGGTCAGAATCTTGGTCTTGAGGCGATTGGGCTTGTGTTTGATCAAGAGAAAGTCTAGCTTGATCTAGATCATCAACTTTCATATTAGCCATCAACCTATCCATTCTTTTCCCAAGCATGTACATCATTTTTTCCATCATGATTAGAAATTTCTCTTCTTTATTTTCTTCATGTTCATCATACATGTCTTGTAGTGGTAGAGGTTTTGTTTGCTTAAGGAAAAGAATTTGTTCTTCTTTATAACCCATATTCATATTGGCTATAAACCTATCCACTCTTTTTCCAATCATGTACATTAATTTTTCCATCATGAGCATATGTTTGTCTTCTGGATCTATATCTAAATCCATGTTTGTAAATCAGAAAAGAGGTCACTGTGTCTGGTCAACCAGTTCAAAGTCTTCTACCAGTGGATTCATTTGGTCTTCTGGGTTTTTCAGAGTGTGGAGTCGCCAGATGGAAAATTTTTAGCTCCTAAGGAGGTAAAATGTTTTAATGGTTCCACCACCGTATGTTTCTTGTAGAGCTGCAAGATTTTCAGGAACTGAATTAGCTCTTAGGGGTGATCTGAAATTAGTTGAAGATTCTTTCTTAGGAGACTTCCTAAGAATTCTTTCTAGGTTATCAACTATCTTAGGTGGATCAGGGTCAGGATGGGCTCTAGTGTACATCTTTCTAGGAGCCACTATGCTATGTTTTTAGACCCAAATAAACAGGAAAAGCTCAACCAGGTATGACAGTCTTTGAAAGGTTGACTAATCTGTTTTCACAATTTAAATCCTACAGCCTTGTAACTAAGTTTGAAAGATATTATAATGAAGAGGGTTCTTCCCAGTGGAGTCTTAAGGTCTGTTTAGGATTGTGGAGTCGCCAGGTGGAAAGTTTAGAGTGTGTTCAAATAAGTACACTGTCCACCACAGTGCTTGTGATACATCCCTTTTCAAGGATATCTCAAAACACAACAAACTCTAACCAGAGATTGACTGGGAGGGCATTCACCAGATATGTCACCTCTAAAAGAGGATGAGATCCAGAGGCTACCTGGCCCTTTCCAGACTTTGTCTAAGAGTATGAAGTAAAACACATCCAATGATAAGTGAAATGTAAGAGCAAGTGTTTTACTACTAATCTGAAATTCTTTTTGGTATTTTCTGAATTGTTTTTATTTGTGGTTCCTAACAATGTCCTAACTTCGTTTCAAAACTTAGTTACGGTTGTGAGACAAAGGCAGTATACTCTTATGGCTGATCTAGCTGATTTTCCAAGGTTAGATAAAGTTTATAAGAATCCTAGGGTTGACCTAGATTGTCACTGATTCAAACAAGTTTCATCATGATGACCATTTCTTGGTAGTGCTTGAAAAGGTTGCTTTTAACTCTCAAAGTTTTATGAAGAATCTAGGTTTGTAGTTCCCCAGCGGAGTCGCCAGAAATGTTAGGTTCTAGTGCACTCAGCTGGTTAATAAAGCAAGTCCTCTATGAACCAAATCCCAAGCTTCTGTATAAATTGTTTTGAATGTGAAAGATTCTGAGTTTGATCCCCAGTGGAGTCGCCAAAAATGTTAGGTCTCTGTGATAAGCAAGATTGGCAAAGTCTGATCACGGAGTTAACATCATTTCAACCAACTTTGGGATTCTAGGATCTAGCCCTCCTGAATCCAGAGAGGGATCTCTCCAATGTGTACAAAGATGGATTTGTCTTTGAAGTTTGGGGTAATGATATTAGGCTAGTTATGAGGTCCAAGGGTTTGTTTGGTTTTTTGGATGGTTGAACATAGTTGCTGTCTGAGGCGGAAAGATCTATATGCAAACAGGTTCAAAAGTGAGAAGTTGCAAGCAACCAGAATAAGCTTTGATCAAGAAGAAAGATGATGGCAGGTTTTCATTCCATTAGGCTATGGAGTCATAAGAGGATTTAATTGAAACAATCAGGTTCAAGAGTGGTCTATGGGGCAAGTCATCTATGCCTAAGGATCTCTTTAAAATTTGATTTATGGAATGGAGTGATACAATAAGAAAAGGGAAATGACAGATGCAGAACAAAGAGCAGTCCAGGATCTGGTAAGTACTTTGAAACTAGCCAGCCTTTGACCAGGCACTTAGGAAAGACATAGAAGCAAACTAGGATCTGGTAAGTGCTTTGAAACTATCCAGCCTTTGATACACTTCTAATAGAAAACATATAAAAACGAAAGGGAGACACAAAGATAACACAGAATGGTCTAAGATCTGATAAGTACTTTGAAACTAGTCAGCTTTTAACACATCCTAAGGGAAACAATCCAATAGTTGAGTAAACAAGAAAGGGACTCAGGGCTAACCTTAATTTCCTCAGTTCATCTTCACACAACATATATTGAAAGTAACATTTAAAAATAACATTCAGCTAAGACAAAAGATGAGGGGAACGCCAAGATCCCTCAGACATTTGAACTCAATTTAATCATTTTCAAATACGTAGAAAGAAATCATTTCAATAAAGATTTTCTACTCGTAGAAGGTTACCGATATACAAGAGGGTTCTAACCCTGTTTAAACTGTTCTTTATAGTGGAAAATGAAACAAATTGAAAACAGAAATAAAATACAAGTTACAGTGAGAATAACATCACCATCAGCATAGACCAGGATCCCATAAATCAGCTTGTATTGATGCTTCAAACAAGTTACAATCTTCAGATCCAGTGTTTTAATCCATCTCTCTTCACAACCTAACCTATCTGTTACAAGCAGAGCTCCAAGAGCCAATGAAACCACTATTTACAACAGAAGTCTTCAACTCAATTACATTACAATGCTTCAGCAATTACATTAGCAACCAACCCCTCACTCATCTTCTATTGAAGTATTTATAGAAGGATGAGGAGGTGAGATCTGATGAAAAGATCTCAAAAACCAATTAATACAGATATTAACTTCTTCTTAGCCATCGAGGGGCTCAATGAAGAACTATACAGGTGTTCCTCTGTATTAAATGATCTACACTTATGATTCAAGCTCGGTGGGAGCTTCATTTGACTTTTGAGGCTTTGTGTGATCTTAGGGTTACTTTGCAGACATTCTGTCATTAAATCTGAGGCAAAAGTAACTCCTCGGCTGCTTTGAGGTAAAATATCTGACTTTGATCAATAAATTCGGTTCTTGATTGAATCCTTCGAGGCACAGGTGGCGCTGTGGTCGTTGGGAGGAATCAATTCGCCTCCATCTGTGGCGGTGAAGGGTTTTCCTGATAAAACATTTGAGATTTTCCTTTAATCCGTGTTTAAGATCCGGGGATTAGGCGTTTGATAACTGTCTTAGCCATAATCCCCATAAATCTGTCCACCAATCTGCTGTTCTGGTTCATTTTTGATCTTTAACGTCTGATACTTTTTTTCTGCATTGATTTTCACGGTTTTCTTCGTTGTGTAGGGTTGCGCAGACAGGAAAAGGCATCAATGCTTGAGGAAACATCGATGAGACGTGAAACTGACTCTGCGAGTGATTTCCTCGGAGAAATCAAAACATAGAGGATCGTCACCCTCCTGGTCTGAAATTTCCTTAAAAACACGAACAAATGGCCTTAACCCTGCAAAATACAAAAACACGTAAAAAATCCAATTTATAGGTCAACCTGCTTTGGGGAATGTGCGGCGGAACGCGGGCCGTTGGATGGCTTCATCCAATGGCCGAGATCAAATCTGGGCGATCGTGGAGAGGTTGAAGAAAGATTAAATCAGGACCGTCGATCTGCAGAAATCGACGGTCGAGATCGAGCAACGGGAAGTCAGCGGGAGAATGTCTGACTGGGCGATGGAATCAGGAGGACGAACGATAGTCGTCGATCTACAGAGATCGATGGCGGAGATTGAATCTTGGACGTGCGATGGATGGGTTAACGGGCACGCATGTCCGTTAAAGGTCGAGCAAGTGAGGCGATCGGTAGCCGTCGGATGGGAAGTCCCAGATCGAGCGATGGGGGTGGATTCCGCTGCATGGTCATGGTGTGAAGTTTAACGCGTGAATTGAGGTGATAGCACGGTGGTTTTGAAATAGTGGCGGGACACGTGTCGGCCAGCGTATGGAATCGCTGGCCGACGGGAGAAAACCACCACCTGACGAAAAGTGGTGCAGAATGAAAACGGTGGGTTTTCAGAAAAATAGCGCGGGGGAAGGGGGGGTCCACCTGATGAGACGTGCTCCACTTCGTCGGATCTGGGGAGAAAATCGACAGTCCAGGTTGATCGCGGAAAGAAACATGTGATTTTAATTATTCCCCGTTAAACTTTATAAAATGGGTTTTTTCGGGTTTTCAATGAGAAATGAACGGAGGAAAATGGTATTTATCAGTTTAGCGCCCAAGGGCTAAGCAGTTGGTCCCAGCGCTCGAGTATATGGGGGAAAAATCCAGGGGCTTAGCCCACGGGGGCTGAAAACTTTTTTCATAAAAATTATGCATTTTTCATGATTCTTTCAATATTTTCAAAGGAAATCAAGGTTCGGATAAGGTCAAAAAATGGGTTTCTTAACCTTAGGAAATGGATTTTATGCAGGGATAAAGGGAAAACATATGTTCTTGTGGGGTTTTCATGGAAAAAGATAAAATGGAGAATGATGTAAGTTGGAAGAAAGGGAGGGGGAAGAAAAGGGAATGTAGCAGTATTTGACTTGGATTTTTGTAGGATATCAGAGGTTTGGAGAAGGGAACAGGTATGAAGATTTAACCAGCAACATGATTTTCACCAAAAGACTTCAAGCACCAACAAATTTAGGACTGAATTTGTTTCTTGGAGGCTGCAAAGAATATTTAGCCACCAGCTGATATGATAGGAAAAATATGGGTGGCTAACAGGCTTGATAGGCTTGATCAATACGAATAATCAAAATAAATTTATGAAACATACATATAACTTAACCATACTATAACTTTCATAATCTGTTATCATAATAATTTCACAAGTTACCTTAGCCCTTCTTTTGATTTTTTTTTGTGGTTTTTAATATGCTTTGTCTTTCTTTGAAAATCATTGATCTTTCAGTCTTCATAATCCCTTTGATTTTTCTTGTTGACATAGGTGTGCAGGATCAATTTGCTGCTGAACAAGTGGTTGCTAGATAGTTTCCTGCAGGATATCTGGCTGCAGAATGTCTGGCTGCAGAATGTCTGGCTGTAGAATTTCTGGCTACAGAATATACCTGTAGAAGCTTTGAAACATGGAATGAAATGATTTGAAACATGGATGGAATGTAGTATGAAATGAAATAAAATGGATCATGAAATATGGTGGAATGAAGCATGGGTGAAGTGAAATATGATTGAATGAAATGGATCATAAATGTGAAGTGGAATGAAATACAAAAAGTGGCCTGCAACTTATACTTTGTAATACTCAATTGCAGAAAGAGATCAAATTTGAAATAAAAATGAGATGGTCCATGAAATGGAGTGAATGAAGTATGGATGAATGGAGTGAATGAAATATGAATGAAGTGAGATATGATGAAGTGAAATGGATCATAAGTGGAATGTGATATGTAAAGTGGGCCTACAATTATGATTTTATGATAGTTGCTTGTAGGAAAAGAACAATTTTGAAAAGGTAAAGTATCAAAAAGATTCTGATTTTCACTTCATCTTTTCTGTATAAACATGCTAATCAGTGATTAGTTTTCATGTTTATAATTTTTTTTTTTTTATGCATCTGATTTCAGAAAATACAATTAAGTTGATGAAGAAGAAGGATTCTTCTTCATTATCTTCACATCACTGTTCTCTTGGAATCTCTTGACAAATTCTTCTCTTGAAAGTGGCTTATGATACAGTTTCAATCTATGACCATTTACAATAAAAGTGACCTCATCTTCATCTATTGTCCTGATTTTTATTACTCCATTGTCAAAAAAATTCACAATTTCATATGGCCCAAGCCAATGTGTTTAGAATTTACCTTGAAAATATTTGAACTTTGAATCAAACAAGAGGGCCCAGTCACCTTCTTTGAATTTCTTTTCCTTAATGTACTTATCATGCCATCTAGTCCTTTGCTGCTGGACTATATTTGTTCTCTGGACTGCATTTGTTCTCTGGACTGCATCTTGCCTGATCTCATCTAATTCATTAATCTGCTCCAACCTATGCTTTTGTGCTTCTATTAGATCAAGTCCTAGCTGGACTGCCATTTTAAAAGTTTGAATCTGAAACTCTATGGGAAACAATACTTTTTTTCCATAAACAAGTTCATAAGGAGTATGACCTGTTGTGCTTCTCCATGTAGTTCTATAGGCCCACAAGGCTTCAGGAAGCCTGTCTGCCCAATCTCTTCTATGTAAATGAACAGTCTTTGTTAGGATCCCTTCAATGACCTTATTAGTAGATTCCACTTGACCATTTACTTGTGGATGATAGGGAGTAGATTTTATGTGTCTGATTTTGTACCTCTCCATTATTTGTTCCACTCGCCTTGATGTGAATTGAGCTCTTTGATCTGTAACAATTTCTCTTGGGACACCAAAACGAGTAAAAATATCCTTAAAAAGAAAATTAACTACAGATGATTCAGTAGTAGAAAGTAATGGCTTGGCCTCTACCCATTTGGTAACATAATTAGTGCAAACTAATATATTTTCTTTTGTCTTGATGGAGGACTAATAGGTCCTACAAAATCTAAAGCTCATTTCTCAAAAGGTTCAATATGTACCTGAGGCTGCAATGGCATCTCACCTGAAGGAGAAGGTTTCCCTACCCTTTGGCAACTGTCACACATTTTTACATATTCTTTAGCATCTTTAAAAAGGGATGGCCAATAGTATCCTAAATGAAGGACCTTATAAGTTGTCCTTTTATCAGCAAAATGTCTGCCACAAGGTTCATCATGACATGCTTTTAGAATCTCAGGCATCTCATCTTCTCGAACACATCTCCTAATGATAAATTCTGGACCTGTTTTGTATAACTCATTAGCAACCCATGAATATTTTGCATTGTCATAAATGATCTTTCTTTTGTCTCTTGCATTCATTATTGAAGAAAATTTCCCTGAAACTAAATAATTAGAAATGTTAGCAAACCAAGGATTTTGAGTAGAAATTGCAAAAAGATATTCATCAAGGAATTGATCTTCAACTGGAGTATTATCTTTGATGTTTTGGAGTCTAGATAGGAAATCATCTACTATATTTTGTTTCCCAGGCCTATCTAGAATGGTAATTTTGAATTCCTGTAAAAGCAATAACCATCTTATGACTCTACCATTAGTAATTGATTTGTTCATTAGATATTTAATTGCAGAGTGATCTGTGTGAACTAAAGTTTCATAGCATGTTATATAGTGTCTGAATTTATTTATGGCATGAACAACAGCTAAGAACTCTTTTTCAGTTACGGTATAATTTAACTCTGAAGGAGTCAATTTTTTACTTGTATAGTAGATGGCATAAGGAATCAGGTCTTTTTGTCCCAATACTGCTCCTAAAGTTGTATCCGAAGCATCTGAAATATGAAAAGGTAATTTCCAGTTAGGTCCCCTTAAAATAGGTGCTTCAGAGATTTTTGTTTTCAGGGTCTCAAAAGCTAACTAGAAATCAGGATTCCACTTGAATTCACAGTCCTTGGTAAGTAATTTGAAAAGTGGAGATGCTATCTTGGTGAAGTTTTCTATAAACCTTCGATAATATCCTGTAAATCCTAGAAAAATCCTAACATCTTTTTGACAACTTGGAATAGATATGTTAGATATGACTTCAACTTTTGACTCATCAACTCTAATCCCATCCCCTGAAATGTGATGCCCCAAAACAATTCCTTCAGTAAACATCATAAAACACTTCTCATGACTTAGTGAAATATTTTCTTCTTTACATCTTTTTAAAAAAATTTCCAAGTTTGTTAAGGCTTCTTCAAATGTGTTTCCATAGGCTGTGAAATCATCCATATATACCTCTACACAATCATGTATTAGATCTGAAAATATTCCTAGTACTTCTCTTCGAAATGTTGCAGGTGCATTGCATAGTCCAAATGGCAATACTCGATAAGCATAGGTACCCCAAGGACAGGTAAATGTGGTTTTGTCTTGATCTTCAAGTGCTACTTGAATTTGGTTATAACCACTAAACCCATCTAAAAATGAGAAGTACTTTTTTCCAGCTAATGTATCTAACACCCGATCTATGAAAGGTAGGGGAAAATGATCTTTAAGAGTAGCTTTGTTTAATTCCCGGTAGTCAATACATACCCTCCATTTACCATTTTTCGTTGGCACAATTACCAAAGGAGAAAGCCACTGACTATCTGAAATGGGATAGATAAAGTTGACATTTAACAATTTTTGCAATTCTTCTTTAACAATCTCCCTAAGATTTGGATTCATCCATCTCTGAGGTTGTCTGATTGGTTTACAATTTTCCTCTATGTAGATGTGATGAGTGCAAGTATTAGGGCTTATCCCTTTCATATCAGTGTACTCCCATGCATATGCAGAAGAATGTCTCTGTAATATCTTGACTAGCTTTTCTTGTTGAGATTTCTCTAGGTTCTTGTTTATGTTTAAAGTTTTACCTGGAAATATCTCAATTGCAGAGCTACCAAATTTATCCATGGAATAAAGAGACATCTGTCTTGATGATAAAAAATCAATGTTGGATTCTTCTTGAAATTGTTCATTTTTGTATTCCGAAGAGGATTCAAAATTTTCTAAGGTATTCAGAATCTGGCTATCTTCACTAATTTTTGAAATTGTGAAGAGAGGTTGTATGTCTTCTTCATCCTCAATCAATTGAGTATCATCCAATTCTGTAATTTTTTTTGCTAGAGGATACAAGGTAAATTTCTTGGTTGAACTACCATCAGAGATGTACATATCATTGGATCTACAGCTAATGAAAGCATCAGTTGTAGCTAACCAAGGTCTTCCCAATATAATAGGATGTCCTCCTAGATTATTCTTAGGAGTTAGGATCATAAAATCCACAGGATACTCCCAAGAATCTAGGGACACTGGAATGTCTTCTATTACCCCATCAGGTTTGATCGTAGATCTGTTTTCTAATTGTAATAATGTGGGTGTAAAAAGAAGATTAGGAAGTTTTAGTTTATCCATGATTTGTCTACTCACGATATTGATTGCTGCTCCTAAATCAATAAGTGTGTTTTGGATCTCAGTTCCATTGATGTGTATTTTAACAACTGGATTTTCTGGGTCTAGATAATTTGGAATGGAAATCTTACCCATCATGATATCTGTTATTTTTCCTTCCAGTTGAATTTTATTTATCTCTTTAATTCTTTTTCCTTTTTTTTTCATGCTCAACTCCTTTATTGTTTTTGCTAAGATTGGAATTTCCTTGATAGCTTGTAATAATGGGATCTTAATACAAACATTCCTTAGCTCATCTAGGAAATCATAATTAGGCACCATAATTTGTTTTTCTACACCCTTATCAATTTGTAATCTTTCTGGAAAGGGAGGTGGAGAGGTGGATGTTGATGGCTGCTCTAATATAGGAGTTGAAATTATTGGTTGTTTTTATTTTTATTTTTCAATCTTTGGGGCTTGAAAAGATGTGTTCTCTTCAAGACTTTTATTTACCCGTAGAGAATCTTCCTCGGAGTTGTTTTTCTCTTGTATTATTACAGAAGGTTTCTTCTTTTCAAGTATTCTTCTAGACCTAAGTTGAACATCATTAAGGTCTAAAGGAGCAATCAAATAGGTCGGAAACTGTTGGCCTTCTATCATGTATGTGTTCTGAGGATTTTTATTGTTTGGGTTTGGTATGGGTTGGGCAGGTAAATGATTTGCTTTCTGAGGAAATGGTAATGGAAGTGGTGAATTTTGATGTTGTGGATTTTGATGATTTTGTTGAGGAGGGAAATTTGGATATGGTGGATAGGATGGTGGATATTGATAGTACTGAGAGTATCTTCCATAGGGATTTTGTGCTCCTTGTGCCCAAGTTTGAGATTTATTTTGGAATTGGGGCTAAGGTTGCTGCCAAGAATTCCAATTTGGTGGGGGTTGATTATATAGCTGATCATGGAATCCTTGTGTTTGAGGTCCTTGCCAAGGCCTTCTAGAGACAAAATTGAGAGATTCTGTGGAATTTGTAGGGGTTTCTTCTTGAAAGACAGCTTTAAGACCAGGAAGTGAAGGAAAACTCTTGGTCTCATGTTTTTTTGAACAAATTACACAAGTCTATACTACTTTTTCATCCAAAGGGCACTCTCTCAAGGCATGCTTCTTTCTACATTTGGGACAAAAGATTGCTAAGGCATCAGATTCAGTTTTTTGCTTGTTTTGTAACTTGAGGGTGTATATTTTCTCACTAAGACTCCCTAAAATATCATATTTGAATTCATCAAGCATTTGTCCTATTTCTGCCCTACTTACTGTCCCAGAAGCATACTTACTTGCCCTTGCAAGAGCAGGGTCTCTTGGTCCTTTTACAGTTTTAGATTTCCCTCTTGAAAGGTTGATACATAATTCAGCTATTTCAGGTAATGTGAGCTGAGATATATCCCCTTTTCCCATCATATTAAGGATATCTAACAATTCATCCCTAATTGTCTTCAACAAGAGAGCTTTCAAAGTATCTTGGTCTAAGTTTTCCATTTTTTCCCTCTTGATGTTATAGTTAAACCTCTCGAAAAAATCTTCCAGATTTTCATCCTCTTTTTGTAGCATTTTAAACACTTCCTCCTTATGGTTGAATGGCATACATTAATCCAAATACCTCTCTAGAAATGCATGTTTCATGTCTTCCCATGTCCTAATAGAACTATTGATCAAACTCATAAACCATTTTAATGCTGCTCCTTTCAATGTTGAAGGGAATAGTTTAAGTTTTTGGGCATCTTGTAAGTAATCATAGGTTCTACACAGGACTTCAAATTCAAATAGAAAGGTTTCAGGATCTTCACTTTTGAGTCCATAGAAGTTTGGAAGGACAGAGGGTGAAATATTTTTCATAGTTGCATTGGTTTCTTCATCTACTATAGGAAACCCAAAAGAGCTTCCCATTTCCCTTCTACCTCTTCCTCTGCCTCCTTCACCTCTACCTCCTTCTCCTTCGGCACCTCTACCTCCTTCTCCTCTACCTCTACCTCTACCCCCTCCAAATAGTGTGTGTTCTCCATTAAAGACTCCTCCTCCCCCTTCTTCTGCCATAGTTGATTCTTCTGTGGAAGTGGAAAAGTTTATGTCTCTAATAGGGGTCCTTGAATCTTCTTCTAGGACAGGTTCAGTGGATGAAGTGGGGGTTCTGCTCAACTTAGTGTTCCTAAATTGATGTCATAAATTTTCAACCAGGGCCAGTAAAATGTTGAAGTGAAGTGCACTATATGTGCCTAGGTATCTTCTTCCTACTTCGTTGTGTTTAGTGTTTTTCTAGTGTTTTTGGTTTTGTATCTTTTTGTGTTAAGAGGAAAAGAACGAAATTGTTGGCAAAGAGAAGTTACTGATCACACTTAAACAGAAAAAAATCTACTCTAAACTGTGTATGACACCTAAGAACAGAAAATGCTAATTCACAAATTGCAAAGCTTGACAAGGAAAGTAACTCATAACATTAACTCAGTCCAATTCATTTCATTAGAGGTATGTCAGAACAACTTGAGAAAAGGATAAGTTTGATGTAATGAGGTTCTCTTTAATAAACAACAACTTACAATATCACAGAGAAAATCTTATCCAGGGTTAGAAATTTGTTGGAACACTTTGAGAAAAGATTATCTGCAATTTAGTAAGGAATCCTATGCTAACATAACTTATGATACTAGAATTAACCCACTCTTCAACTCAAAATATTACTATTAAGCCTCATTCAAGGGTTAGAGATCTCTTGGAATAGCTTCGGAAAAAAAGGTTGTTTGTAAAATTATGAGAAATTGCATAATAGTCAAGAACTTCAAAATGATATAACTAATTCTTGTCCATATGATGATGATGTGTTAAAAGAAATTAAGAACAAGAGAAGTTTGTAAATAATGAAGGCCTTTAAGTCTAATTTAACAGAACTAGAATACAACTAGCAAATAAAACTTGAAATACAATGAACAGAACTGAACTAAAATGAAATTAACCTCTGAAGCATTATAGCTCTATCTCATTCACGTGTTAGTGATATATTGGAAGAGTTCATAAGAATGAGATTGACTGTAACATTCGATGTAAGTGAACATAAAACATGAAGTTCATAAAACTGCCTAAACTAGGACCAAAACAGAGCTAAGGTCACTTATCTAAAAAAATATGCACAAAGCCTTTCGGACAATAGGGGCCCTCTACCATCGGATTGGCACACGAATTTCCTCAAAATTGCTTCATATCATGCATTAAAGTTGTACTTCTTTCATTAAAGGAGAACGCTTCAGAAAATTTGTACTTCTTTCATTAAAGGAGAACGCTTCAGAAACAGAGTATCACAGTTTTGGAAAACTTAACAACAAAACATCCACTAGCTAACTGTCTCTCGGTTCACCGAGTTATTTTTATAATCAAAATACATAACTGTCATTGAGAAGAAATAGGGATAGGTGTATTTTTCAATCAAAATCAAATTATAACTCCTGTTGAGGCCTCGTACTTTGCTGAAGATATCTGCAGAGTCCTTGTCCTGGTAGAAGTCTACTTCTTAGTTTTGGTTTCCTCCACGTGCATAACCACTTGCAGATTTTTGCTCAGACTTTGTAGAGGGCAAGGAATGATGTAGGTGAGTTCTGTAGTTCAACCATATGCATTTTTCCTTTAAGTGATACCTGTAACCTGTGTGAACATAAAGATAGCTGCGGAATATGCGACTAGCTACAGAATGGCTGCATTCTGTAGCTAAGTCTAGTAAAAAATCACTACAACAACAAGACCACAAAAGTTTAGTAAGTTAGTTATTGCATGCATTATTAAAGTAACTTTAATCATTCCTATTGATCTTTTAAGCCTATAATTAACAGAGGATAAATGGAATGAAGTGAAATTTGGTGAAAGGAAAAGACATCTTTGGGGCTCAACATACCCCCACTGAAAATATTTTGCATGTCAATAGAAAAAAATCAAATTAGTGTTCCAAATAGTGTGTGTTCTACATTAAAGACTCCTCCTCCCCCTTCTTCTACCATAGTTGATTCTTCTGTGGAAGTAGAAAAGTTTATGTCTTTAACAGGGGTCCCCTAATCTTCTTCTGGGACAGGTTCAGTGGATGAAGTGGAAGGTCTTTCTAATGGAATATCTGATCTTAAGTCTTCTAGAAGTCTATGATCAGTAAAGCATGGGATGTGGGTTTGAGTTGGAGGTGTGCTGCCTCTTGGTCTTGGTGGAACAAGTTGTGTTCTAGAAATCAAGCTTCTGCTTCTTATGAATCTACCCCTTGAGTCTCTTTCTCTACGCATATCATTGTTTTTGGGAGGTAAGAAACAAGGCTACCTAGTTACACTTCCCCGACAACATCGCCAAAATGTCTGCTCAACTTAGTGTTCCTAAATTGATGTCATAAATTGTCAACTAGGGCTAGTAAACTATTGAAGTGAAGTGCACTATATGTGCCTAGGTATCTTCTTCCTACTTTGTTGTGTTTAGTATTTTTCTAGTGTTTTTGGTTTTGTATTTTTGTGTTAAGAGGAAAAGAACTAAATTGTTGGCAAAGAGAAGTTACTGATCACACTAAAACAGAACAAAATCTACTCTAAACTGTATATGACACCTAAGAACAGAAAATGCTAATTCACAAATTGCAAAGCTTGACAAGGAAAGTAACTCATAACATTAACTCAGTCCAATTAATTTCATTATAGGTATGTTGGAACAACTTGAGAAAAGGACAAGTTTGATGTAATGAGGTTCTCTTTAATAAACAACAACTTACAATATCACAGAGAAAATCTTATCGAGGGTTAGAAATTTGTTGGAACACTTTGGGAAAAGATTATCTAAAATTTAGTAAGGAATCCTATGCTAACATAACTTATGATACTAGAATTAACCCACTCTGCAACTCAAAATATTACTATTAAGCCCCATTCAAGGGTTCGAGATCTCTTGGAATAGCTTTGGAAAAAAAGGGTTGTTTGTAAAATTATAAGAAATTGCAGAATAGTCAAGAACTTCAAAATGATATAACTAATTCTTGTCCATATGATGATGATGTGTTAAAATAAATTAAGAACAAGAACAGTTTGTGAATAATGAAGGCCTTTAAGTCTAATTTAACAGAACTAGAATACAACTAGCTAATAAAACTTGAAATACAATGAACAGAACTGAACTAAAATGCAATTAACCTCTGAAGTATTATAGCTCTATCTCATTCACGTGTTAGTGATATATTGGAACAGTTCATAAGAATGATATTGACTGTAACATTTGATGTAAGTGAACATAAAACATGAAGTTCATAAAACTGCCTAAATTTGGAACAAAACAGAGCTAAAGTCATTTATCTAAAAATATGCACAAAGCCTTTCGGACAGTAGGGGCCCTATACCATCAGATTGGCACACGAATCTCCTCAAAATTGCTTCATATCATGCATTAAAGTTGTACTTCTTTCACTAAAGAAGAACGCTTCAGAAACAGAGTATCACAGTTTTGGAAAACTTAACAACAAAACATCAACTAGCTAATTGTCTCTCGGTTCACCGAGTTATTTTTATAAGAAAAATACATAACTGTCATTGAGAAGAAATAGGGATAGGTGTATATTTCAATCAAAATCGAATTAGAACTCCTGTTGCGGTCTCGTACTTTGTTGAAGACATCTGTAGAGTCCTTGTCCTGGTAGAAGTCTACTTCTTAGTTTTGGTTTCCTCCACGTGCATAACCACTTGCATATTTTTTCTCAGACTTCGTAGAGGGCAAGGAATGATGTAGGTGAGTTCTGGAATTCAACCATATGCATGTTTCCTTTAATTGACACCTGTATCCTGTGTGAACATAAAGATAGCTGCGGAATATGCGACTAGCTACAGAATGGCTGCATTATGTAGCTAAGTCTAGTAAAAAATCACTACAACAACAAGACCACAAAAGTTTAGTAAGTCAGTTATTGCATGCATTCTTAAAGTAACTTTAATCATTCCTATTGATCTTTTAAGCCTATAATTAATAGAGGATAAATGGAATGAAGTGAAATTTGGTGAAAGGAAAGGACATCTTTGGGGCTCAACACTAACTGTGAAAACCCCTTTCTGGGACGTAGTCAGACAGTTAGTAACAGCTGAAAATCACTGTTGTGGCAGCTATACACCCTTGTTTTTATTCCTGAAACATCATCTTCCCTTTATGATCTATTTTATAAGATGATGGTATTCATGTAATTTCTTTTTTTGTACCAATTTCTCCTGATTATTATGTTTTTTTTTTAAAGAATACTCTAAGGGCTGCCTTGGCTGTTACACATGTAACGGCCAATAGCCACGAATATTGTTTCTTATGATTCATTCCATAATAGAAATAATTGTGATGACCAAACACAACAACACGAGCGCTGCAAGTAGGACACCATCAATTCAAAATCTTCCTTCACGTCACCTCAGGTATGTCATTAAAAAGTTAAACGTTGTCATTTATGATACGGTGATTAATTGGAAGAAATAATGATCTTCCTATGATGGCCATGGGAGGTCGTCACCATTAAGGTGGGGGAGGGGATATGTCTTGAAATCATTGCAAAGATTCGTAATCATAAACATCTATCAAATACACATGCACCCAATTAATAACATAATTGCTAATGATGATCGAATCCAGTTGGAAAAGAGTGTGTGTACAAGATCCCATTACTTTCTATAACGAGAAATTTATCAATATTAGTGTGAGGTACAATTTGGTAATCCGTGAAAGCTGTCACCTCCCATCAACCTCCTTGACTGAAACCTTGCATCTTCATTGTAAACTCGTCAATTGGGATAAGCAAAGACGCCGAGAAGTAGCGAATTAAAAAACATAGTGATATTATAGCGGGGCTAAACAACAAGAAGCAAATTAAGAAACACAGTGATATTACAGTGAGGTTGAACAGCAAGAAGCAAATTTAGAAACAAACAGCAAATATGGGTTGAGCAGTGATCAGGCACGAGCCTGATTCTATAGACGCCTTGTAGAATTGTCCAGAAGCCTACCATATTTTCAGAGATGTCAGATGGATTGATTATTTCTAGAAGCTTGAAGGCTCAGACGAGGTGGTGGCAATTGAATTTGCTCAGAACTTTAAAAATAATCAAACTCGAGTAAGAGGCATTCAAGTGGAGGTGCCTGAAGAGGTAATTTCTTGGGTAACTTCATTACCAGTAGAGGGTCAGAGGTGGTTTAAAATAAAAATCAATGACCCCTTCTTGAAAGAAGACTTCCTAGAAGGGGAAGAAAAAATGGAGAAGAAGGGGAGAGGAATTGACAGGTTGTCACTTCCTCATCCTTGGGAAGATGTTGCCCTGGGTTTAATTAAATATATCACTTGTGAGGGAAGATCCACGATAGTGTTCAACTATCACTTTCCTCTGCTTAATCACCTTTGGCACTAGAAAAGGATTAATATTCCATTCTATTTGTTAGGGAACATCAAGCATATGGTGGCAACAGGCATGTGTGACTAATCACAGACTCATCAAGTTAATCGTGTTGGATGCCCTAGGCCAGCAAGGAAAAACTTGGGAAGAATTCAATTGAAAGAGGCCAAGGACAAGACAGGGGAAGCAGACCATGACTTCAAGAGGAGGTTAGGCAGAAGTGGAAACCTAGACTCGGCCTGCTAGAGTTAGGATTGGGAAAGAGCCTATTGATGAACCAATTGGGGATAGAAGGCCAAAACAAAGAGTGAAAGTCAGCATACCTGCAGAACCTTTGCCTACAGCCAAAAAGCAGATAGAAGTAGAAGTTTTAGAAGAAGAAAGGCAACCCTCCTCATCAGGTAAGGACGAAATCAATGTCCTATTTTTAGAACTCGAAAATTTAAGAAAGAAAAATGAAGGATTAAAGTGGAAATTATCTGAGGGGAAGGAAATCCCGGTGTTTGTATGCATGACAACAGCGGGATATAAGGTCTGTAGAGAAAATATCAACCCAATGGAAACATAAACAGAGCAGGAGGAGGCTGTTACAGAAGAACCTGCTGATGATACTGCTGTTACACAAGAACCAGCAGTTAAAGTAGAGCCTCCTGTAATAATTGACCTAGAATCTGACCCACAAGAACCTGTGGAGGCCACTCCTATTGTAGAAGAAACAACAATGGACATAGAGGCTAATATAGGTGGAAACAAAGGGGTTGACACACAATATCTCACCGAGGAAGCTGTTGTTACACAAGAACCAGCAGTAGAGGTGGAACAACCCCATGTAGCAGAGGATGTTACACCCATAATTGATGTGGATATTGAATGTAGAATAATTATGGGTCCCATCTCGGGATGGAGTTCTGAGAAAATCTTTTTAGTTTCTGAATTGAAAAAGTGGAAACAGGAAGCAATGTCCCTCTAGGAGGGGATTATTTCACTAAAGGAACATCAGAGAGAAATAGACACTTTACATGAAAGATGGATGAAAGCAGAGTTGAAGAAGGGATGGGAGAATTACAAGAAGGAAGCTCTGAAGAAACAAGAAGAACAGATGTTGCTGTTACAACAGCAGATTCGGGACCTCACCATAGATAAGAAAAAACTTCATGACCTCACCCTCAACCTGCTAGGTTGTAGGCGACCTTTTCCATCCTATCCCATCATTTTATGGGAACGTTACTTCCTGTTCCAGATGAAAGTTGTTATGGAGGACATACCTTATTTATGTTCTTCCACTCGTACATTTTTAGATGTTTTCCGTGCCTCCGATTTCGATGAGCAAAGCTTGTTTTGTGCGTTATTCTTACACAATATTATTTGTGAACATGTGAGTATGTAGATGGTTGTGACAGTGTTCTCTTATATGGGAGATCTTCAGTTGAGAGCTTTTGTGTCCTTCATTAAAAATCAAATTGAATGGAATTTGGCCATCAAATCTATGGAGACTAATGAGGAGAAGATGGCATTGTGGTTTCGGGCAGAACCAGGATGGGCTACCGAGTTAAGACGAAAATTCAGGAGAATGTTGAGTACCCCTGGGATTAAAGAACTGACTGCCACTTATAGAAGAAGAATTTTGAACTTCTGCCTCAATCAGTTCTCAATGATGAAGAGCCGAGATTTGATAGGGTGCTTGAAACACACAGAAGCCAGCAGTGCTGAGCTATTGAAGGGGGGTCCATTCTCATTCCATAATTTCATGGTGACTGTTACACATGTACCAGCTTATGCATAGATTATACAATCCTTTGGTGCTTTGTGTCTGGGATTGAGATTCAAGTTTCCTTTGATCTAGCTGCCAATTGAGGATTATCAAATCAATTATGAATTGAGTAAGTATGATTCAAAGTCCTAGGTATGGAAGTTGATGGCCAATCATGGGTATAGATCTGCATATGAAGATACAACCGGTGCTTATGATCTCACCGATCTACATCAGAGATATTCCCATGAGAGATGAGTTTGCATGAGGACATGCAAGTATTTCAGTTGGGGAGAGATGTTGGGTGCCAGTTTTGTACACTTTTCATACATTTGTTTTTCCTATTTTGCCTCATGACTATAACCAATAGGAGTATATTTGCCTCTTTTTCCTACCTTTCTATCCTAACTTGTGTTGTTTCACCTTTTTTTTATTACTCTTCTAATTCACCAATTGTTATGATATATTGTACCTTTTTATGACTAATTGAGGGTGAATGTTTGGAGAATATCGATGGTCTTTGTGTTGTCTTTTCAGATGTCATTTATAGCACCAAAGGTCTCGAGCACGAGGTCCACATGAGCAGTTAAGAGGGTGTTGTTACAGCAAAGTGATGTTGTTACAGACCCGCCGGCAACCTGTTGTTACACTTTGCTGTTACAGACCCACTGGTGGACTAGTGACACATTTGTACCGTTGACTGGATCTCTTCAAACACCTGGTGCTGATCTGTCCTTTAGCTATTACACTACAGCTGTGGTTCTATTACGACAGCTGTAGAAGTTGTTTAGCATTGTATTTTTGGAATAACACCCTAAGGGAAGTTTTGATTGTAATCTATAATTTTATAGTCATAAATTTATTAGGAAGTGATGATAATTATATGTGCTCTATTTCAATCAGCATGAGAATCATAAGATTCTCATGACTGATCTATCCCTTGATTTTGTAGGATGTAACCACTATATAGTTCTCGACCCTAGAGGTCGAAAGGTTAGTGGAGAAAAACATTATTTTCACTCTGTAATTGTGTTCATATTAATACAAATTATCCTGTTATTGTTGTTACATGCATTATTCGATTTAGTTTTCGTTAAGTTCTTCCTCTACCCGTGCCTGGCTAGGGAGGAAGGGCCCTCCTTCTTAGCAAGGATTGCAGTGATTAAATTATTTGTGTGTATGTATTTTTATTTCAGTTTATGTATCAATAGAGTGTTTTTGTTGCTGTTCAAATGTGAATATATCAGCTTCAATTTCAATACTTTGTATGCTGTTACACATATGATATTAGAGACACCAGCTGGATACTTGTCATGTGGCGCGCTAGAGTAGATTAATTGAAGTGTGATTCTAGTCTTACAGATCCTTTTATTTCTGCATGAGTTATTTACTTCCAATTTTTAATTCAACAACGATTTATTTTCTTTGGAATTGCTTCTCGTTGGTGTATCGGCACAAACAGTGCAACTATCATTGGAATAAAAGATGTCCCTGGATTGATAATTAATGTGTGTTGTTTAGTCATTTAACAATGATTTATATATCCCAACACACGACACGATGGTGGGGTTGGTGAGCTTACAAGGGGAAAATCGCATGTAGGAGATCCAGTTGGAATGGCCCTCTGCATCGAGCTGGATGGTGTATTTACACTCGCTAAGGGTGTTCCAGTGCTTAATGGTGCGATCACGACACGCAGAGACGATCTGTCAGTTATCGATGAAGAATGTGGCACTGAGGACGTCCTTGGTGTGGCCAACAAAGCCTTGGGTGGTGACGCCTTTTTTTAAATCTCAAAGGCAGAGCTTGCTATCCCAGGAGCCCGAGAGGGCATACTGAACATCAGTGGAGATGATGGAAAATTTCTATTAGGTGGGAAAGACAGACACATGGAAAAATTTAATTAGCTAGAAGGGAGAAAATCAAGTTCTCCTATTGGCTGGGTGAATAGTGTTTTCCCACCCCAATCTAGCAAAGAAAACGCCTATCGGCATACTAAAATAATAGTGGAAATCATAAAATAAGATTAGATTTCCTCATCGGGTTTTGGAGGGAAAAAAAATACTACTTTTTCAATTCGTATTTTCAATTTATCTCTATATGATTTTACTCAAATTTTGAGCGAGTGTACTCATTGGATGTGGAATTTAAATTTGCATCCAAGGAGTACCCATGTTTCATACTTTCGATGGACTCTACTACATAAAAAATGTGAAATACATGAAAAAATTTGATTGCAATCACATTTTTTCATGTATTTCCCATATTTTGTGTAGTAGGCTCCATCGAAAGTATGCAACATGGGTACTTATTAGATGGAAAATTAAATTATGCATCCAATGAGTGCTCTCGCTCGAAATTTGAGTAAAATAGCAGGGAGATAAGTTAAAAATATGAGTTGAAAAGTAGTTTTTTATTTATTTTTTATCTTTTTACCTTGTTACTCCAAAAATAGTGAATCATCCCCCATGGTTGACATCATCAAACTGAATCCTATTCGTTCTTAAAAATTTGATTTTTGATTTACATTTTTGTTTTGAGGCTCATTTTATACCTAACATTTCTCTAATGGAACACTCCGACATGGTGTAATGATGTGTGAATGGAGTCAGCCACATACAAACTATAGTGGATGACGATGGCATCCTGATGGTAAAATATGAAAAATATTCAAGGCACGCTTATTTATTTACCACATCAACATTGTAGTTGCTCAGGAATGACAGGTGGCAATAATGAGATTATTTATGTTAGCTCGGAAGGATGAAATCCCAAAAGAAAAGAAACAGGTTAGGAAAGATAATGTTGGGGAAAGAGCAAGCAGGGAGATGAGGCTTCCAACGCTACCCCAGAGAAAAACTTTCCCGTAAAAAACTCATGAAGGACTTCGCGAATAACCTTTAGGATTACATTTCCCTGGGTGAGATGGGGATATGCTCTAATAGAGGCTATGTGGATGATCATTGATGAGAGCGAGGGACCTATATAAAACGTGGTAGTGAGTTGAAGTGTCTCAGAAGATATCCACTCATGGAAAATTCAAATGAGACCCATGAATAAATTATGGCCAATTTTGTTATGATATGGATGAAATATATGGCAAAGTATTAAATAGCAGATGGGAAAAAGGTCAGTCTTAAAGGATATTTCCATGAAGGAACATTAAGGGAATTTTGAGGTCTAAAATGGGCCTCCTAAGGAAATTATAAAATAATAGTGGAAACAATAAAATAATATTCTATTACATCATCAAATTTTAGAGGGAAAAAAAAGAAAAAACTACTTTTTCAACTCGTATTTTCAACTTATCTCCCTATAGGTTTACTCAAATTTCGAGTGGGAACACTCGTTGGATGCAAAATTTGATTTCTCATCCAAGAAGTACCCATGTTGCATACTTTCGATGGACCCTACTATCCGAAAAATGATAAATACATGAAAATTTTGATTGCAATCACGTTTTTTTATGTATTTCTCATTTTTCATGTAGTAAGGTCCATCGAAAGTATGCAAAATCGGTACTCCTTGGATTATGAATTAAATTTTGCATCCAACAAGCACTTCCACTTGAAATTTGAGTAAAACCTTAGGGAGATAAGTTGAAAAAGTAGTCTTATTATTTTATTATTTTTTAATCTTTTTACTTTTCTACCCCAAAAATGGTGAATCATCCCCCATGGTTGAAATCATCATATTGAATCATATTGGTTCTTGTAAATTTATTTTGGTTGTACATTTTTCTTAGGAGACCCATTTTAGACCTCAAAAGTTCTCTAATGACTCATGAGACGTCCCCGAAGGAAAATCATAAAGAGAACTCATTGGTAATTTCCGAGATGACGTCTTGAGACAGGAAATGGTGACGTAGCAAACAAAAAATATCATAAAAAAATATTCTTGGCCCGACATTTTGTGCATAGAAGATTCCAGAATGGGCTAGGGCAAGGATAAGGTAACATAGAAGAATTATGTTTGTGCATTGTTGGATTTTCATCATCACTATTGCAAAATTGTTTTCTCAAATTGTTCATTTTCTCACATTACTTGCAACCATATAAGATGTCATATTGCTTAGTAATGACAAAATTATTTATTTATGAAATTAATTTTCTATCATTTCTGCCCAAAGTTCAGTTGTACCAACAAAATATAGGATCATCATAACTCATCTCATAAATTACAAAGCAAAAGAAATACAAATCAAGGCACTTTAACAGATTTATTAAAATTAAAATTCTAATAACAAGATATAAACTTCCCTGAATATGTTTGCAAAGATATTTTATTGGGATGTTCATGAACCATTTTCTTCGATAAAACTAAAGACAACTTGTTGCACACTTATTTCAAACCTGCAAAAGGAAAACAAGTAGAAACCGGTCTAAACTAAAATATGACTACTATTCTAATCTAACATAACATGAAAAAATAAAAACTAAGTAAAATCATATTTCCAGTAAATCCATTTCATTAAATTTATTTCTACACAAATGTATATATAAAAAATTAGTGACATTATTGCTAAATTATTAAAATAAAATTTAATCCTAGTATGCACATTAGCTTAAATAAATTCAACAAAACAAATTTATTTACAAAATAACACTCTTGAAAGGAGTTCGCCAACCTGCATGTTTCAAATGGATCATAAAAATTAGGATGGATCTATGCTAATAGCTGAAGAAGATTCAAAGGAAGACATGATAGCAAACCGAGTTCAAATAATTTATCTTTAAATACTCTAGCCTAAAGTGATAAGTTAGTATTATGTAAAAAAAACAACAACAACAACAACATTAGAAATCTTCTTCAAATTTGAGATCTCTAGACAATCCTTAAATTGATCATGAAAGGTTTAATGAAAATTGAATGGTTCTATTAGAAGCTTTTATGGTGGGTTATATGGTTGGGCAGATTGTAAGGATACTCTTTCAACCAAATTTTGTTGAAAAAATATATCAAAGGATGAAATAACCTTGCATGTTATTAGCATCAACCGTGAATTAAAAACTAGAATTTCTTGATGCTCATTTTTTAGGCTCTGAATTTTATTTTCATTAATTAATACACTTTATAAGAGCTCTAGGGTTGATTTCTCAAAATATCAACATAAAATGTCAAAAAATTCATATATAAAATTTGAATAAAAATCTAAAACAAACAAAAATGAATGAAGAAAGGATAATAAAATTACATCATTCACATTAGTGTTGCAGGATGGACTAATAGGGAAAATATGGAATTAAAAACTATTTGCATTGTTAAAATTTCCACTAGAAGAGAGTCCCAATAAGATTTCATCAAAACAAGTTTCCAACAGAGTATTAGAATGTGTTTCATTGGAAACTTTAAAATTGGTCTCATTTAAATGTTTAAAATCAGATTTGTGCTTAGTAAAATGAAATAAAGTTAAGGCATGAGAATGTGAGAGATTAAAATATGGTCTTGAACATGATTTAAACTTTATAAAGGATGAGAACCCATGTCATCAAAATCTGGATACTCATCAAATATAACTTCTCTTTTTTGAAAACCACATGGTTGATTTAAATCAACAACATCATTAAAAGGATAAGAGAGAGATTTATAAATAACATTGATGGGAAAAGAATCATCATCCAAACAAGTCACATTCACAATGAAATAAAAACTAGTTGGAGGAGGGATTTCAACAGAAAGATTGGTAGAATAAGATATGGATACAAAAAGTAATTATTTCCAATATATAATGAATTAGATGTTGGCTGAAATTTTTCATCATCATGATTTTCAGCATCATTGATAAAATTAGAATTATGACATAATGAAAAGCTTTCCATTATAGAAGTAAAAATGAGTTCTGAATTTTCCTCTAATGAAGAAAGATTAACATATTTATTAGTTAAATATTGTTCTTGATTTATTTTCATTGAACCTTCATGTTGTTCACTGAAAAAATTAGGAAATATTTCTGTTTCGCTTTCAGATTTTATATTTATATTTGTACAATCCATTTTAGGAATATGAAAGTGTGTGAAACAATCTCCTAAAGTTTGTTGTTATGATATATTTTCAATTTTAATTATGGGCTCAGTAAAATCAGATTCATATTCAAGATTAACTAATGAATTTGAGACATATTTTTCTTCTTTGTTACTTGATTTAGTATGTTCATAATTAGAAGAAACAAGAGAAGTAAAATAGTCAATCAAATATACTTTTGGAGGTAAGACACTAAGTTGGAATCTATAGCAAAGTGACCAGAATCTAGCGTAAAACTCCTCAAGAGATGCATCTTAATGCATGAAAAGGTTTTCAATTTAAAAACATAAATATTCATAATTGTAATTTTGATGGGCTGATAGAAATACCTTCATAAAATGGTTCCTTGAATGTATTGACTTAGATGGAAGTGCTATAAACGATTTGTGTATCCAGCCTCGAAATGTGAGATTAAACAATCTTCAAAACTAATTACCATTAGTAATATCAAAAAATTCATATTTATCCACAAACTGACAAAGATGATCTAAAGAAGAAATTTTATTCTCATCGTCATACTTCATATTAGACAAGGATTCAAGTTGCCTCTTGGGTATGCCAATGGTAGGCTTGTGTGAATTAAAAATATGACTCAAAATAGGAATGTACACATGAGCCATGGTAAGTTTAAAAAAAAATAAAAAACAAGACTCCACACAAACAATCTATCTATGACCCTCCTTCTCACGCCAAAAATGACCAAAATCAACATTCAGGAGGTCGCCCAATCAAAGCCCCAAATTAGACCCTTTTCCATTTCCAATTGGATTGGTGGTTCTGATTCATTCTATTAGGTCTAGTTACCTCCTCACCCTCCTTGTTGAATTGTGATGTCTCTAATTACTTATCAACATAAAGAGAAATATCAGATATACCCTCTTATAGAGCTCTTGCAACAAAACAACCCTTAATATGAAGCAAGGGCTTAGCCAAGCCACACTAAATTTTCTCATGCATAAGGAGACTTCGATAAATTTAGTGAATTAATTCTAAATGAAAATCTACTTTAGGATGCAAGCAACAAAAAGGGAATCTAGTATATCTTATCTCGATTAGGGAAAGATATAGATATCATCCAAATCAAGAGTGAAGTGATTTAAAAGAATGGGATTTAACATTCATTGTATGATAAATATTAAGCTGCTGAATAAGTTCTAACATTTGATATTTTAAGTGTTATACATGCTTTATTTTAGAGATTTATAACAATGATAGATAAGCTAATAGATAAGTCATTAAATTGCAGAAATAGTTCATACAATTCAATGACGATTAAATCTATTTTAAATGGAAAATTTCTGAGTAAATAATTAATCATAAATTTGATTAAAATGCAAGAGAAAATTGGGAAATCAATAATAAGTCAATGCAATAAACAACCATTCTCATATTTAACAAAAGTGAAAAATATGAAATAATTATCATAGATTTACCATTAAAAGAAAAAAATTTGCATTAACAAATAGAAGTATATGAATACAAATAAAAATTAAAACCCTTTGCTCTATTTTACAAATAGATCACCAACAATCCTTTCAAAATCACCAGCTCTAATACAAAAGAAAAAGTTGCAATATTGCAAGATCTACTCCAAGAACATAGATTAGATATTGAAAAGAAAATCTCAAATACAATCAGATTATTTCTCTTCACCTATAGTTAAAATTATATTTACAAAAGTGCTCAGATTATGTAATTTGCATAAAAGAAAAACTCTTTTCCCATTCTCAAAACTCATACTTATAATTTACAAAAAAATCCCCAAAAAGGGAAAGTTGTTGAAAAGGAGATTTGATCTATGATTTTTTGGATTGTTAATCTTCCTTTTCCTTTAGTTTTGTTACAATCCAATTGCTCCAAATCCTTTGGGTCTCATCTTCTCTAATGATCTATGCAAAAATCCATTAAAAGATAATAAAAAGCCAATTAAAAATGCACATTAAAATTGAAATTATAAAATTTAAAACAAACTCTCAAAATAAAATTTGATTAAATAAATTAAGTCAAATCAAATTAGTGGTTCCCATTGATCTCTGTCAAAACTTCCAAAAAGGAAGTATTCAAACCACTTTGCAACAACAAGTCTTTTGGAAAATTAAAATGCTTCAAAACAAATTCGATTTTTTTAATATTTTTTCAATTTCATAACTTTCACTTTTTTTTTTTTTTTTTCATATTTAATGACCAAATATGCCCATGTAACCACTCCCAGAGTGTTCTCCATGATTTTAGTTTTCAAACGATCCATTTTAAGCCTCATTTGATTGAGTAAAACTTGAGTTATAGATAATCAAAATTGGTATTCTAAAAATAGATATTTACTAGAAATTACAATGCTAGGCATTGGTTCTAATGTTTTAATTTTAATAAATTTTAAAAATAAATTAAAAATTAATCAAATGAAATAAAAATTAAAAAACACATAACATAATTAATAATAATAATAAATTACAACTCAACTAAATATAAACACAACAAAGTGTTAAATTAATTAAAAACCAACTATAAAAGGATGGCTTGTACGTAAAACTGAAAGGAGGAAATTGTTGTACATACATTTAAATGGAGGTGACGGAGCAGGGGACCATGTGGAGGTGGGACTCATACAATTTTTTTTTGAAAAGCTAGAAGTGTCTGACGTTGAAATCACACCTGAAGTATTCTCACATGTGTACATAGAGCCTTTGGGAATGGACTCTGAAACTTGTGGGGATCTAACCCATACGTAGCCATTGGATCAAGTGCCCATGGCTAACCCTTTTCCAACTTAACCTTATCAATTGCAAATAAAACTCGTTTCCTCTCTCTTATTAATGTATGCATAGTTGAATATCACATGAGGCATAGTTGAATATGAGTCGGCCGACCAGTAGGCTTGGGAGAAATGCATCTCGAATGAATTCATACCATATGAAACTCCCAGGAATCCACCAAAGAGCCGAGGACCCGGGAAGGTATTATTTTATATACATAAATTTTTTTGTTTTTTGTTTTATATATTATATTTACATGTTAGGTTATATATATATATATATATATATATATATATATATATAATTTTTGAATCTGGTGGTTTTGTAATTAAATATTAAATAAAATGAAATTAATAAAAAAATTAAAAATAGTATCTATAAATTCATTAATTAAATTAAATTAAGTTAATATAATTAATTAAAATTAAATTATTTTTATTTACAATTTATATTATAATATAAATTTATAAATTTTAAGTTTATGTAGTGAAATTCAACCAAACTCCGAATAATGGGGTCATATTCAAATTGTAAGTCCAAATTCAACGAAATTTGAGTTGTTGGGAGACTGATGAGAAATTGGACACGATGAAGAAAAAGTGAAAATCTCGCAAAATTAATAAAATTAAAACTTTAAAAGAGTGATATGCCTCAAAATTTACATGGAGAGTCCTCATTTCATATAGCAAAAAATGTCAGAGGTATTGTGGCCACAACAAACCCTTAAATGTAGAAGTTGATCCACGTGGAAAGCTTGCTCCTGGGGTTCCACCCCACAATCTCAAAATTATGATGATTGTAGAATTGTGTTTGATTCCATAATATTCCAGTACTCTCACAATCATTTACTCTCATAAATTAGGTTCTGAACATTTTTCGGTAATCTCAGTTTTTCCTACACCTTCTTTTTCAGATCTGAAAATAGTTGCATTGACTGAGTCCCTATAAGGAATTATTTTTCATTTAGGGTTTTCATAAAAAATGAAAACCTTCCTCACATTTCAGAACTAAACCCTCAAGATCGTGAATCTGATCTAAATAAGGAAAGTCCCATGGATTAGAGCTGGGGTAAATTTGCTTCAACTTTGTCTATTTGATCTATCGTCTATATATAGACAGGAGTGTGACCATACCCTAGCTTCGATAAGAGAGTAAAAATCACAGCACCCGACAAAAAGCCTTGGATCCAAAGCACAAATATTTATTAATTTTAGGGTATAGGTCCAAATCCCTGTGGCCGGTTCTATGAATAAAAACTGCAAAGTGAATCAAAACATACCCATCATCCAGAACCATAGGTGAGATCCAAATCTTGATGGTGATATCAGAGGGAAAATATCTTGCATCATTCCTACCATAGAAAGCCGCCAAGATTTGTCGAACCTCTCCTACGATCTTGTTACCATAGTCCATAGATCTGAGCTAGAGCTCGATTGCGAATGTAGTGACTTGGAAACCTGCAAAAACCCTATCCATTGCCTCAGTCCCCCCACCCCATCCCCTATCATTCGATGCTATATGGAAATTTTTTAGTGAATAATGGTGGGGAAACGAGGGGGTTATGGTTTCAAACTCCCACTACTTCAAATATACAACTACATGCCTATGTCACTCAACTTAGAAATGAATTGAAGGAGGCCTAGGGCTTGGGCCTAACACCTAAAAAGGGTTCAAAGCCCTTGTATCTTGTAATTTTCAACATAAAAGAGAGAAAAAAAAACAATTGAGCCAACAAACTCATCAATATTGTGAAATTATGTAGCCAACATTTAAATACACATATAAACGAGAAATCACTAAGGCCTACTGCATACTTATAACATTTCATCATCATTTGAATTGAAGTAATTTTTTTGAACAATTAAAATCCAGTTGTAATTCAATCTGTCGTGGGAATAACCATGGGTATTTGAATCATATAGCCATTAGTTGTTGTGTTAAAAAAGTGTTTTGGAATGAACCCTAATATTTAGCCTTGTAGCGTCATCTTAGCACTTGTGTTAGTCATCAGTAAATTTTGCTCATATCCAAAGATGACTAAGTTCTAAATCCTAAATTTCTAGAAACAATATCTGAGAGACATTATGAGTTCTAGAAATCTCACTATCTTCATCATCCTAAATTTGACTAATTCACTCAAAACTTCATCTTCTTTCCTTCTCATAATTTTACCCTATTGCTCTAAAAAGATTTCATCTTTTGGGCCTGCTTTACTCATTTTATCACTCCATTTACACCCTCATTCATCCCCTTTTTCCCCCCTCTAAAAACTCTCAAAATCCTCCCCTCTTACATTGTAAAAAAGCCTTAAACAATGTAAAAGTCCCTTTTACATTGTTTAAGTCTAACTTTCTAAGCCTATCGAACCCTTAAAAACTTATTAAAACTTTGTTTTTATTATAAAACCCGCCCTTGTGTAAATACTGGCCTTAAGCCTTGGCCCTCTGCTCTCATAAAACCATGACTCCTTGCCTGTTCTTAACCCCGTCCCTATTCAAAACTCCTCCGCTCTTTTTATTTTACATACCCCCGAAACCTTATAAAAGGCCCCCAAGCCTTTGCCATAATAAGTGGGCCCCCCTTACCTCACCTCACCTCTTGGTTTTCTGCTGGACCATCTCCACCGTTGATATTAAACCCTGGGCCCTGATCCAACGGAAATCGCACCACCTACCCATCCCGCATTCACCCCACACTACCGGGAAAAACTGTCATGCCATCCAGCCACAACCCGCCACTTGTCTCTGGGCTCCACTCCTCAGACCTGCACGCTAGTCCCTCAACCCTTCCGCGCTGTCGATCTCACTTCTTGAGATCTGACGGTCTAGATCTCATATCGTGGGGAAATTGGTGCCGAACTTTAACTCTCCTACCCCGTGCGAAATAAGTGGTATTCACCCTGCCATGAATCAATTAATCTATGGTATCACATGCCTATCGCCCAAAACCACAAACCGCCTTATGTCCGTGCGATAAACCATTAATGGTTTTCAAAACCACTTTCTCCCCCTTGCGCCAATATTCAAATTTCTTCACCTCTCCCCCATGTTCCACCTCTGGAACCCTTCCCTCTGCACCTTCTCCTCCTCTGCAAGCAAGCCCTGATGCTTCAAAACTCTGAAAAACACAGTCAATCCAATCCCACAAGCTTTTAAAAGATTAATTGTTTTGTTTTTGTGCAAGTTTTAATGGCAGAAATGCCCAAAATGCGGTCTGATGGCCCGAAAAGGACAATTGAAGCCCCTGATGACAATCCTAGGGGTTTCATGCAAATTTAAAGGAATGAATGCAAGGGTCTAAACCCTGACACCACCGGAATCATGATCCTGGGTGGTCACATAACCCTCCTTCCATGAAGGAAATTACATCCCTGCACATACAGACAAAACAACTACAGTTAAAAGCAAACAAAGTGAAGAACAGAAGGATAAGGAGGTTAATTCTAAATCAAAAAATAAACACAGAGGATTAGCCCTTAAGACAGTGGTTAAAGATGAAGGTAAAAGCTTTAAAAGCAAAGGATAAATGAACAAAACAATCATAAAGCAGAAACAGAGATTAAAGACAGTAAGGCAAATTATAAGGCTAAATCAAGGTTCAAAGGCCTAAACAGAGTTTAATGATTAAAACAAGAGCATAACAACCTAAAGATAGCGTCGAATGACTCAACAAAGGAGCAATTACTTCTCCAAAGACAAAACTGCCACCTACAGCATGATTTCTTTTCATAAAGGCAGTGGGCAGTTATTACACAATCAGAGATATTTTTGAGTAGCTCAATAGTTATTACAAAGTTAAGAATAGACCTTAAATTCAAAAATTTCACCTATTTTTCCTTAGGAAGTTAAGATAGAGTTATTAAAATAGAGAAGTAGCTGCAGATATTCCTGCCTTAGGCCTTGCATGGTTTTCAGGGTTAGGAATGCACTTATTCTGTAATAAATGATACTCAAACCCTATCTTGATTCTTCACCTCCTCATTTGTAGCATAAATGTTGCATTTGAACTCATTGTATTGTTGGCATTTGATGACTCTTTGAAGTGATACATTGTCTCTTGGAAGTTGAAGGAAAATTGATGTCTTGGATCTTATCGATGCGCTGGTTTGTTTGTTGATGGAGGAGACTAGATCACTAGATCTGTGAGCTTGGTTGTTGGTGAAGTGCTTCTATTTGTTATTGTTATTTCTTGTTTTCATTATGTTTTCATCTTTCTTTGTCACAGTAGAGTAAAATTTTTAGGCTAAGAAATGTCTTTTGAAAGCACCTTAGTTCAGTTTGCTCTTCATTGTCTTAATGTTTTCTTCTACAAGGTCTGATTGGAGGATTCTTAATTTCCCTCCAGCTCCATCTAGCTTTTTATTTTAGAAATAATTCAATAGGGTATAACCAAGGAGTTTCTCTTTTGGTAAGTCCATGTTCCTTGGAATACGGCTTGAGAGGTTATTTTTAAGGAATGATTTCAATAGAGTGAAACTAGGAAAATTAGTGGTGAGTCCATGCTCCTTTGAGTACAACTTGAGAATTGTTTCCGAAACTTCTTTAAAGTATGTTTAGTAGATTCTAAACCAAGGAACTCTATGGTGTGCCCTATCCTCTAGACTGCCTCAAAAGGTTGCTTTAATTATCCCTAGAGAGTTAGTCAAAATCAAATTAGATTATTTATGTTTTATCTTAGACTCCTCTCACTGTTCTCTTATTATTTATCTGAAAGTAGTCTTTTGATTGCTGGATTGTTGTTTGAAAGGTTTGTTTATTAAAAGTTTGTCCAAAGAAGTCTATGGTTAGCCCTGTCCTTTGGCTTACTTCAAAACATATACCTTGAAATATTTCCCTTGTTTAAAGTAGATGATAAAGGATTCTTAGTGGCCCTCTATCCTACTTTTCATTCTTACCCTGAATGTTCATCCCATTATCCTAAAAACTTTGAAGATCCACTGGCCAAGTTAGATTTGCCCTATGATACTCCTCGATCCTTTAATAAACTTATTATGACTTCCATTTGACTCCATTGCCAAATCACTTAGAGATTTCCTCATTCTACCTATGCTCTTTGATCATCTACCCAACCAAAACAATCAAACAAATCTTGTAGTTAATAACTAGCCTAAAATCATCCCTTAAAAGAAAACAAGCACATATCCTTTGCAAACAACCTAAGATATCCCTCTCTGAGTCTAGGAAGGCTTGGTCCTAGAACTCTAAACACTGGTTCCATGTTCCCTTGTCATTTGGTATGCCAATCTGCCCAATCACAGGACCCCAACAACTTGAATTAATGTTGGGACTACAGAACAAGAAACCTTTTTACATATTGGTATAAGAAATGATGATGGAGAAAGGGATACAAATTTTTTTCTGTATTTTTGTCTTTTGGTGGGTTTTATTATTTTCCCAAATTTTTCATGGGAGATTTTGTTAAAAGCTGAATATATTAACTATTTAACTAAATGACTCTCTAGGTGAGAACTTGGAGAGTGTACACACACTCATACAAGCACTGACTATTGAGTCAGATGAGCCTCAAATATATATACTTTCACACTAATGGGATGGTTTCAACTACTCCCTAGATATTAGGATATGAGGTCTAAGATTAGATTCTCAAACCTATCCTCATCATAAAAATAATCTAAGTTTAGGTTTCTCCATTACTTCCAACGCTCCCCCTTAATAGAGAAAGGGTATTGAACAATAACATATGCCTGATGGTCTAGTCTTAGCTAGGTTTATAATAAAAACATGAAAAACTTGGTAACAGAGGTTTTCATTTTGGTCTTTATGCTTGTGACTCCACACTTTTCATTCCAAGGTGAGGATTCATCTTCACTTTCCTCATCGTGAGGTAGTGATGTATTTTCACCTCATTTATTCCCCAGTGATAGAAAGATTGAATTCTTATTCTCGTCCTTCTCAAAATTATGACAGGCTGGATAGAAGAATTTTCCCTCTCACTATTTCCGGTGTCAACCATCTGAATGTCAACGATAATTTCTTCATCATTTATTGATGCACTTCTGTGTTGATTTCATAAAGACATGATGTTTCAAGCCATGCTTCAAGAAACTTCAATTATTCTTCAAACTTTGTTGCTTTTTCCTTGTTGTTGTTGCTAACATCTGCACACACAAAAATATTCATGAGATCATTACAATTTAAATTCTCTCCAGCTTTGCCTTCTTCTGCCACGTCTTTGCAATCAACTTCATGTGGCTCATCCAATTGATATTCAACACTTTGTTCCTCTTTACATCCTTCCTGAAGATCAACTCGTGACTCTTCAATATCAGGATCTTGCACAACAAACTATGCCTCTTGATTCTCGTGGTCATTAACAGAACCACATTGTTTTTCTGAAATTTCTTCAGACTAAAAAATGCTACCCATGCTAACGCCTCCAAATTTCCACATGAGAAAATCATCATCATCAGAATAAAAAATATCTAAAAATATAGACACGTTGTTAAACTCCAACTTTTCTTTTTTTATCTTGATTACATATTTCGACCCCACTTGGTCCTCTAACGAGCTCCAACAACCTGTTACCACGCAGGCGTGAAACTTCTCCCTTTGTCAACTCTTCAACTGTAGAACCTTGTAGACTATGGCTTCTATGCCACGCAGGTCTTAGTGCCCTTGGCTCTTGTGACGAGCAACAAACGACCTCTCAACAAGCTGGAAACATTATTGATTTCCAATTCTAATGCATGTAATTAGCAATTTATAATGTGACACATATTTCTGAAGATGGGTTCAAATAAGCAAGAACTTTCGCATTTTCATTGTGGCATATAATAAATTAGAAGAAAATTTACCCAATTGGCTTTGGGATCTCCACATCCTGTAACGTTTCTCAAACAATAAGATTTCAAAATGAAGCTACTAGATCACACAAGCATCAACTTCCATGGACTAATAAAAGGACGCAAAAATTCAATAAATCATGGATCTCTCTGTGCACTCGGATCCACAGCTCAAATTCACCAGGATTGCAGCTCGGATTCACGTACTGCCTCTTGTCGGTTAGCACAATTCCTGCAAACAAGGTCTTTGATCTACTTGCAGCGACCGATCGAACGCTTTGGGGTTCACGGGACTTCTGTCATCGATGCACCATTCTTGACTTATATGCTAGGTTGGTCGCGCCGGGCATATATCCAAGCAAGGTGTTGACTCTCCCACAGGCCTGCGAATTTCAAGGTGTTCCTTCCTCACGGGTAAGCTCTTATTAGTGAGTTTTATGGTGGTACATACACACTGATCACCTGAAATCACACAACTATCTATGGCCTCTTCTCCATTATCGGGACCCGCTCATTTCACGGGCTCTCAAGGGGGATAGGAAACCCGTAATTTCTCTATTTACAATCCAATTTGTAGATTTGACGCAACACAGTTAAGTCTTGTAGCAAATGATGCTCACGCAGATCGATCTCGATCACAACTGTGTTGTGTTTCTCCAACCGCACTGCATAACATCCAACACCTACACGGCTGCATCGATCTAGAACCATGATCAAGGTGCCTCTGCTACTCGATTCTCAACAGTGCTCAAAAGAAATGACATTCACAACAACTGCTCACGTAGCTCGATCCACGACTCTCACCCACAAACTTTCACCATACTTGCATCAGAAGATTAAATACGGCGGCCTTATCTACTTTTGAACTATTGGGATGCTTCAACACGTAGTCAATCTTCAAGGGCTTGGCCTCAATTAACGAATTAGATGGATTTAACAACGGACATGCCAGACATAGCCTTCTACAGTAGCAGCGATCCTCCTTGGCCTCCAAGGACAAATCACAAGACTAGGACTCTGATTTTGTGCTCCAATACCATGTTAAAAGTTGAATATATTAACTATTTAACTAAATGGCTCTCCAGGTGAGAACCTAGAGAGTGTACACACACTCATACAAGTACTGACTATTGAGTCAGATGAGCCTCAAATATATAGGCTTTCACACTAACGAGATGGTTTCAAACACTCCCTAGATATTAGGATATGAGGTCTAAGATTAGATTCCCAAACCTATCCTCATCATAACAATAATATAAGTTTAGGTTTCTCCATTACTTCCAATAGATTTGCATGGCCCCTTCCCCATTTTCTGTTGGGAGTGTCATATATTCCTTCCAAGATTAGAAGCAGTCACAAAGTAGGGGGTAAGAGGGGGGCATAAATTCCCCTTCGCTTGCACCAGGTGTAGTAGGGGGTTCACAAGGGGGTGGCAACCCCCCTGTCAAGGGGGTCTGGGGCAGTGCCCTTGGAAAATAAAATAAAATTGGACACTATAATAGGTGGGTGGACCCACCTTTGGTTTTGTGCATGGGTTTGCACATGGTTTTGGGCATGATGGTTTTTTGCTCATGGTATTTTGTAGATCTAGTGAAGGGAATTGCGGTTATGTTCTAATCCAGGGTTAACGGATTGGGGTTTATGAATTCCTTGACATGTATATACATGTGTTGTAACACTAAAAGTAATATAATGAAAAATCAAGCAAGTAGTCACGGTTTGGGATCCAAGGGAAAATATCTCTATATATATATTTTTTAATTTTATGCTCTCGCTATTGTTTATTTTTTGTTTTTAAGAATTCGTTTGCAGATAATTTCTATACAGGTTTAAAACCTACATTTTCCCTTTTTCTTTTTCCTTTTAAATATTTTTTACTTATTTAAGTCAAAGCACAACTTTGAATTTGATTAGCATAAGTTAAAAAAAGGGACATTGATGAGATGAAGTCAAAATACAACTTAAATCATACCCTCAGAAAGGTATCAAGGATCAATTCATGAATACAGAGTTGGGGTTATGATAATGCCACCTAGGCCCTCAATTTTGGTTGGGAATACTTCCTTTTAAACCTTGATTTTCTTGTGGGTCCTACCCAATACCCAAACTTGTTAGGGAAAATGAAGTATCATCGGAAAGGTATATATGGGTACTTTTATGGGATCTACACAAAAACTAGGGGTGGTGATTCTAAGTTCCATTTTTACTACCTTGAAACTCTTCCATGCAAGTTGATTAAAACATCTTTCCTCAAAAAATTCAAAGACCTGTGACAACTCTAATTAGTTCAAAAAAATAGAAATGAGACTAATGAGGTATATATAGAAAGGTACTTGACTCCACTACCACCTAAAAGATCCAATTTTATAACCTTGAGCCTATCAACAATAATATTTAGACCAATAATATATCACCAAACTAGCCTCTAAAAATAGTCCTAGATTTGTGAAGGCTTGTTCTCCAAAACTAGGGGCAAAACCTAGCATATGATATATCGTTGGAAATTCCTTACATTTCCCTACATTACCTATAGGATTAATTTTCCTTTTATATAGATATCAAAATATTAATTGATAAGGAAGTCAAAGCTATGATGTTTTAGCCATTTAGGAGGTGTGTACTTCTCATCCTTTATTAACTAATCATTAGTTGTTGACTAATCATACATATTCACAATAAGGAAATGATAAATTGTTGGAAATATTTTTCTAATCCATAAAATATACAATTGTTGGAATTTCTATAAAGTGAACAAAATTTGTTTTATTCCTTGTGAAAGATCATGTGGAAATGATAAATTGTTGGAAATATTTTTCTAATCCATAAAATATACAATTGTTGGAATTTCTATAAAGTGAACAAAATTTGTTTTATTCCTTGTGAAATATCATGTTCTCAAGGAACTTTCCCATTGACCAACAAAAGGGGCCAGCATTAAATATTTCACAAACTGAGTCCTTAGCTCATGAAGTCTTATATAAGCATGCTTAACATATGGAATTATTATATGTGAGGGTTTCCTAATTTAATATTAATCTATAGATCCACCCTTCCACACCTTAAGGGGAAGAAGATTAGGACCCTGAAATAAGCTAAGACAAGGTTGGGTTGAACTTGCTTAGGTCCCAACAATATATTGATGGACATAATGAAATTAATGTTGTGAAACCAGCTCCAAAAATAGAAGAAAAGAGATATCAACGCCTTAGAAATAAGCCACTTCGAGGGGGAAACCTCCAATACATTACATGAATGAAGAATTCTTGGATGATACAAATTACAAAACCTCCTTTCTATATATAGGAGTCCATGGGGCCAAAATGTAATCTTAGGTAAACCTATGATAAAATCCATTGAAATCTCCTCCCAATGTTGACTTGGAATGGATAAAGGTTGTAGAAGACCCGAGGTCTTAATTGTCTCAACTTTATTCTACTGGAAAATCAAACATTTTGCCACAAACTTTTGAATATCAGGTTTAAGGCCATCCCAAAAATTCTTTCTTCACCTTATGGTAAGTTTTTAAAAATCCTGAGTGTCCTCCTAAAGGAGAAGTGTGTAATTCCAAAAGAATCTTTTGTTTTAGTTGGGAATTCTTAAAAATATATAAGTGATCTTTGTACCATAAGGAATCATTTTTCCAACTAAATGTATCAGATGTACTAGGATCTTGCTGCAACTTTTGAATGAGTGTCCACACTTCTTCGTCCTTCTTCCATTCATCTCTTGCTTTGGTTATCCAATCTAGTTGGATAATAGAAATGGCACAAAGCAATGCTTCCACCTCTTCATTCTTTCTTGAGAGTGCATCTTCAACAACATTTAGCTTCCCTTTTTTGTAGATTATTTCAAAGTCATAACCCAACATCTTTGTGACCCATTTTTGCTGCTCTTCTGAAGATAGTCTTTGTTCCAAAAAGTGTTTAGGACTATCATGATCAGTTTTTACCTTGAAGTGTCTTCCCATTAGGTAAGTTTTCCATTTCTTTAGTGCATGCAGTATTGCTAACATTTCCTTCTCATAAATAGGTTTCTGTAAATACTTTCCTTTGATTGGACGACTTTCAAAAGCAATGGGTCTTCCTTCCTGCATTAAAACCGCACCAATTCCATTTTCTGAGGCATCACATTCCACAATAAATGTTTTTGTGAAGTCTGGCGTAGCTAAGACCGGTGCTAGGCACATTGCCTCTTTAAGATGTTCAAAGGCCTTAGTTGCTTCAGGAGTCCATGAAAATGCATATTTCTTCAATAATGTTGTTAGAGGTGTTGTTATTCTCCCATAATTTTTAACAAACTTGCGATAATACCCTGTTAACTCGAGAAATCCTCGCAACTGCTTTATGGTTTTGGGGACTTTCCATTCCTTAATGGCTTTAATTTTGTTAGGGTCTACCTTAACACCCTTGTGAGATACAATATGACCCGGATATTCCACCTCTTGTACTCCAAAGAAACATTTGGATGTTTTTGCATATAATTGTTTCTCTTGCAATAGTTTGAGCACCCTGTCAACATGTTGAACATGATCCTTCCAAGACCTGTTGTAGATTAGTATATCATCAAAAAATACTAGCACAAATTTTCGAAGGAAGGGTTTGAAAATGGAATTCATCAAGCCTTGAAATGTAGAAGGTGCATTGGTAAAGCCAAAAGGCATGATAAAAAATTCATAATGATCCTAATGAGTTCGAAATGTTGTTTTCGGAATATCTTCAGTCTTCATTCTAATTTGATGATATCCTGAATGAAGATCCAACTTGGTAAAATACATTGCTCCATGTAATTCATCCAATAATTCATCAATCACAAGAATGGGAAATTTATCTTTAATGGTGAGCTTATTGAGCTCCCTATAATCCGGACACATGTGCCATGATCCATCCTTATTTTGTACAAATACTATAGAAGTAGAGAAAAAACTTTGACTAGGTTGAATTATACCAGCCTCTAACATTTCTGCAATCATACATTCAATTTAGCTCTTTTGGACATAAGAATATATATAAGGCCTGATGTTTGGAGGAACACTTCCTGGAATCAAATGAATAGCATGATCATGATCACAAATAGGTGGGAGTCCTTTGGGAGTTTCAAGAACCTTGGAATGATTGTCCAAGACTTTTTGGAGATCTGTAGAAATAGATGATTTTGATGTTGGAACTTCTTGTAAGCATAATTGTGCAATTATGCCTTGTTTTTCTTTATTTAGAAGCTTTGTCATGAAATTAGAGCTTATTATATTTCCTGGCTTCCCTGCAATACCCCATAATTCGACTTCCTTTCCTTCTGAAAAAAATTTCAAGAAAAATTCTTGAAAATTAAAAGCTACCATCCCCAAAGGTTGTAACCATTGTACTCCTAGTACAACATCAACACCTCTCATAGGAATGGAAAGCATTTGAATATTAAATAGATATTACCCCATGGTTAGCTTGATATTATGGAATTTCTAGAGCAATTTATAGTTCCTCCATTTGCAACCATCACTTGACATTCTAGTGCTGGGTATAGGAAACAACTCGATTCCTTGGCTACCTTACAATGAATAAAATTATGGGTACTACCTGAATCAATCAACACTATTACCTTTTTATTCTTGATATGTCCTTCTATCTTGAGAGTTTGAGGAGTGTTAATTCTTGCCAATGCATTACACGATATGGTCGGACTCATTTCTTCCTCTTCTAGGGTTGGTTCCTTGTGTATATCCTCTTCTTGTTCATTTTCTTCTTCCTCTTCACAATCTATGTAAAATAATTTCTTCTCAACACACTTATGACCTTTATTTTATTTGCTATCACAACTGTAGAAAATCCCTTTTGATCTTTTTCCTTCCAATTTTTGTGGTGTCAACCTTGTAGGTTGTGGAAATCTAGGAGTAGCAACAATTCCCTCTTTATAGAAGTGAGTGGTAGGCTTCCTTGTCGCCATAATTTTACATTCAATTTTTCTTGCCAACCTGAATGCCTTCTCCAATGAATCAGGTTCCAAAACGGGAACTTCATGTTGGATGTTATCCTTTAAAGTACCTATGAAGAGATCAATCATGTGTTCCTATAGAATATTAGTTACCCTTATATTCAATTTTTGGAAGTCCTCAATGTGCTCCCCCACTAAACCCTTTTGTTTGAGATTTATCAAGTGGCTAAAGAAGGTGTTGTTTTTTGTATCCTCATAATGTGCTATCATTTCCTTCGTAAAAATTGACCAAGTGACAATTTTTTTACGGGAGAAAAGCCATTGATACCATACAAATGTATTTTGTTCTAAATGTAAAGTTGCGATGCGTACATTTTGTGTGTTTTTAAAATTATTGAGATCAAAATATTGCTCCATCTATAGTATCCATGTTACAGGATCCTTTCCATCAAACTTCCTCATATCCATTTTTGGAATATGGTGGTTCTTCCCGCCAACATTAGAGTTTATGAAATCACGATTAACATTTATTTTGTTCTCATCATGAGTTTCCTCTACTATCTTTTCACCATTAGGAAACATTTGTTGTATCAACTTTTTCAAACCTTCCATGTCTGCTTTTAGATCATTCTTCATGTTTTCCATTTTTTCATCGATCTTAGCTTCCATGTAATTCTTCAAACCATCCATCTTACATTCCACGACTTTCTTCAAACCATCCATCTTAGTTTCCACGCCTTTCTTCAAAACTTCCATTTCATTTTTTGTTGCTCTTTGCGAGAGCGAAATTTGTTGCACTTGCTCTTGTAAATTTGATATGTCATGTTGTCATTCTTCGTCTTCATGAGTCATAGTAGAGCCTTCTAAAGACTTAATGGGTGTTGAATTCTTTTTAGGGGACATTTTAGAATCCAATACTGATATCTATTCTACAATATTCCATTGGAATCAATACAACTTGATTCTTCAAACAAGACTTATGCAATTCGGGAAAAAAAAATACACACCTTTTACTTGCTATTTAGGAGCTCTATATTGAAATTGAATTATCTATATAATTGAAAATCCTCAACATCTAAAATTTGGCCTTATAATATCCCTCTGAAGCTTCTTTCAAATGTCACAGGTCTGACCTGATTTAGATTCTTCAAGGAAAATTTATGTCCAATCTCCCACAATGACCCAGTTATGGACTAGTTCAGTAGAGCGAACTTGTACGACTTGCCACATGTCATTGTTTCCTCCTTTGGCTCTGAAATTGATATAAAGGAAACTACATTTCGTGTACTTGCAGCCACTTTTTACAACATTCCAATCCAATGCTCAGAGAGAGAGTTATGAAGATTTTCCCACGATAACCTCTTTGAGATCAAATTCGGGAGCCTAAAAAATACCTAACTTCCACAGATCATATCTCTGAACATATTGCGAACCAAGCTCTAAAATTTTGTGAAGATGTTCCTCAGGATTTCGGCTTCGCTCTCTAAAAATTTCAGCTTCTGAATTTTCGTATAAAAAATTTTATAGCGCAAATTCTGCGATGACCTGTTTAGGTTAAATTCAGGAGCCTGCAAAATGCCCTAACTTCCATAGATCATATCTCCTAAAATATTGTGAAAAAAGTTCTGAAATTTTGCGAAGATGTTCCTCTGGATTGTGGATTCACACTATAAAAATTTCAGCTTCTGAACCTTCATTAAAAAAAAGTTATAGTGAAAATTCCACGATGACCGGTTTGGAGTAGCAAAAACCCTAGAATCCAAAGCTCTGATACCAAATGTTGTGAAACTAGCTCCAAAAATAGAAGAAAAGAGATATCAACACCTTAGAAATAAACCACTTCAAGGGGGAAAACTCCAATACATTACATGAATGAAGAATTCTTGGATGATACAAATTACAAAACCTCCTTTCTATATATAGGAGTCCATGGGGCCACAATGTAATCTTAGTGGGGCCACAATGTAATCCTAGCCAACCTAAAAATAATAATTTAAGGGCACAATAATAACAATATGAGGGTTACAGGGGTACAATAATAACAATAAGGGGGTTACACTAACAAAAATAAGGGACTATAATAGTAATATAGAGACCTAACAATTAATTATTTTCTTGAAGATGTATAATAGGTGATAGTAGGACAGGGAACCTCACTAGAAAATTTGGCGGAAATTCCGACGGCCAATTTGTCGCTATTCAGACACATAGTCGTCGCAAGAGCGACAGTTCGAGGGCGGGCAAAACGTGTTTTACCATACCGTCGCAGTTCCGACGCAATTAAAAAGTGTCGCACTATAGACACCTTTTCCATTGCTTCCAAACAAGCGTCAATCTTCCGACGTTTCCCAATCCGTCGCACTTCTGACCTTTGTAAACTGTCGCACTTTCGACGAAATGTGGTCTGACGTTTTGAACGTCGCTCTTCCAACATTTGTAAACTGTCACAATTACGACGAAATGTGGTTCGACGTTTTGAACGTCGCTCTTCCAACATTTGTAAACTGTCACAATTACGACGAAATGTGGTTCGACGTTTTGAACGTCGCTCTTCCGACGTTTGTAAACTGTCGTAATTCCGACGCAATGTGGTCCGACGTTTTGGACGTCGCTCTTCCAACGATTGTAAACTGTCACAATTCCAACGAAATGTGGTCCGACGTTTTGGACGTCGCTCTTCCGACATTTGTAAACGGTCATAATTTCGTCGAAATGTGGTCTGACGTTTTTATATTGTCGCTCTTCTGAAGTTTCTAATCTGTCACAATTCCGACGCTTACAAGGCGTCGGTATAGCGACGGTAGGTTCAATTTAAAAAAAAAAAAAATGAAACTTTAAAAGAGGAAAAATGCTATTTTGAATATATTATATGAAGTAAAACAGTCCATGAAGTCATTACATTTTCACATCTGAAGATTGGAACCCAAATATCCATCCAGAAAAGTGGAAGTCCCACCCCAGACAATGATAGAAAAATACCCCATGTCACATACGGGGACATGATATAAAACCCAGTAACGGTCCACATGGAGATTATCGACAATCTGAGAAAGCATCCAAATATGCCCGAGGCATCTATAAGAAAGTGAAATAGCAGTATGTAGAATAGTAAAGCAACATATAGAGTACCGACGTCCATTGTTCCAAATACAAATTAAAGTACCCAAAATCCTTGAACAGAGAAAAACGCTAATCATGTGAGGAGTGTGATATGTCCCAAATATAAAAAGACCATGAGACCATATCAATAAACCAGCAACATAGACCAGCATCGCTAGTTTTGAAGGAAAGAGTGATAAACATTAATCATTTTTTTTTCACAAGAGAAAAAACGTTGTTTTGAATATATTATATGAAGTAAAACAGTCCATGAAGTCATTACATTTTCACATCTGAAGATTGGAACCCAAATATCCATCCAGAAAGTGGAAGTCCCACCCCAGACAATGATAGAAAAATACCCCATGTCACATACAGGGACTTGATATAAAACCCAGTAACGGTCCACATGGAGATTATCGACAAATCTGAGAAAGCATCCAAATATTCCCGAGGCATCTATAAGAAAGTGAAATAGAGTATGTAGAATAGTAAAACAACAGATAGAGTACCGACGTCCATTGTTCCAAATACAAATTAAAGTACCTAAAATCCTTGAACAGAGAAAAACGCTAATCATGTGAGGAGTGTGATATGTCCAAAATATAAAAAGACCATGAGACCATATCAATAAACCAGCAACATAGACCAGCATCGCTAGTTTTGAAGGCAGAGTGATAAACATTAATCATTTTTTTTTCACATTTGAATATTGGAACCCAAATATCCATCCAGAAAAGTGGAAGTCCCACCCCAGACAGTGATAGAAAAATACCCCATGTCACATACGGGGACTTGATGTAAAACCTAGTAACGGTCCACATGGAGATTATCGACAATCTGAGAAAGCATCCAAATATGCCCGAGGCATCTATAAGAAAGTGAAATAGAAGTATGTATAATAGTAAAGCAACAGATAGAGTACCGACGTCCATTGTTCCAAATGTAAATTAAAGTACCCAAAATCCTTGAACATAGAAAGATGTTAATCATGTGAGGAGTGTGATATGTCCAAAATATAAAAATACCACGAGACCATATCAATAAACCAACAACATAGACCAGCATCGCTAGTTTTGAAGGCAGAGTGATAAACATTAATCATTTTTTTTTCACAAGAGAAAAAACGATGTTTTGAATATATTATATGAAGTAAAACAGTCCGTGAAGTCATTACATTTTCACATCTGAAGATTGGAACCCAAATATCCATCCAGAAAAGTGGAAGTCCCACCCCAGACAATGATAGAAAAATACCCCATGTCACATACAGGGACATGATATAAAACCCAGTAACGGTCCACATGGAGATTATCGACAAATCTAAGAAAGCATCCAAATATCCCCGAGGCATCTATAAGAAAGTGAAATGGCAGTATGTAGAATAGTAAAGCAATAGATAGAGTACCGACGTCCATTGTTCCAAATACAAATTAAAGTACCCAAAATCCTTGAACAGAGAAAAACGCTAATCATGTGAGGAGTGTGATAACCATTTGCAGAAACCCAGGCTCGCTTGTAAGATCAGGCTCGCTTGATTCCAAAATTGGTAACCATCTGTTGCATCCGAGATGTAAGGTTCAGGCTCGCTTGTTTCCATTAGTAGCCCGCTACAGCATCCACCCTGTTCATAGCAAAAAGGTTTCTGTAGATATACAGAGAAAGAGTATAATACGTAGACCATATAAACATGGCTCTGTATTTCAAAAAATAGGTTTAAAATAGAAACAGGGCAACATTTTTTTTTCTAAGTAAAGTTAATCTATTAATAGTGGGAATAAAATTACACCGAAGTCAAAATCATTGCCCAGACTCATGGCAAATTTGTCATCAAAAAATCAAAAAATTAAGAAGACTGCCCTCATATGGGGAAACCAGTCTTGAACGTTTAATTTATAGAATTCAAAAATATTACAAAGGTCTAGCAAAGTAAAATAATCTAAAAGCAGCCCAATTAAGTGGGCCGCGAAGCAAGAAAAAAAAATTAACCAAACTACTCCTCCGGCTCCTCAACGATTCGGCACCATCCTTCGGAAGGTCTAAGATCACTAGGTGCTACCTCCACATTCATTCCACGGCTCCCCTCCTGAAGGCCCGAATGCTGGCCGGCTTTTTCCGAGCTTAGACCCGCCGGACGGGTGCATTCTTCCTCCGTTTGGGCCTCCTCGCGGAAAACCACAGTGACTGAAGTTGTAATTCGTGGGCGGTTGAGAGAGCAATTAAAGGAAAATTGCGCAGTGCGCGTCGTGGGAGAAGGTGAACTAGCGATGGGGAAACGAAGAGCAGGGGAATCCATACGGTGGCCAGATCCTACAACCCGACCCCGCCCACTCCTAGTATTTGGATAGCAACTTGCATAATCACTGGACTGGCTGGAAGACAACTCGGTTGAGGGGCTGGAGGGAGCGCGCAGGATTTGACCTCTAGTGCTCCCACTGCGGCAACGCATCCTTTGACACACGCGAGGCATGGGTGCAGTCTCACTAGTAGTGGGCACAAGAGGAGACGGAGAAGCAGAATTCCAAGAAACAAAGGAAGACAGACAAGGAACAGAACGAGAGAAATGAATATATGCAGCAAGGTCTACGCAGCAGTTCAGCTGACCACTTCTCCTTCTCGTCACAGTGAGCAGGCAGTGTAACCCAGCAACCGGCTCGTCTGAAAAACCATAGTGAAATGCCATTTTATCAATGTAATGCAATCGAAGGACGCTCGTCATAATTAATCTCTGATCATTAATGAGAGCCGAAGGCCGGATCATATTGGAGCATGTAGAATCGCTAACGAGAGTGGAGGTCCGATCTTGAACAGTGTTAAAATTTAATGCGATTTGATGTGAAAACCTTGGAATTTAATTGAACAGCGTTAAATCTTAATGCGATTGATATGAAATCGCCACATCCATGTCCCATCGCCTTAAACGCCATCGAATGCACCCGCAGCTGGGAGCAGGGCAAGTTTTTATTGAGGACACGTGGCAGAAATTGATTGGAGCGGATCTTTGTTTGGGCCGCTCGTACAGTGGAAATCCGGACCTGAAAAAGATTAGGGCGAATTTGATAATAACTTCGCGTCACAACTCTACCTCTGTATGCCAGCCCAACTTTAGACCCGAAAAAGATTAGGGCGGAATTCATTTGGTTTTCGCGTCACAAAATTGGCCGACGTCAGCAAGCTATTTTGGAATGTGAATTTGGTTTGAATTATGGTTTATCGCCGTTTGAAGTCCGGTGGGCTCGACTTAAGAACAATTTTGTTTGATCCCATCTTATAAAATTTGTGTTGGTTTTCTTTGATAATACACATATTTATAATAAATCATGGGAATACCACACTAAACATGTGGAAAAGTTATATAAATTATTGAGAACAATCATTTTTATGTAAAAATATCCAAATGTGCTTTTGGGAAATAAGAATTCGAGTATTTGGTTCATATTGTTTTAAAGGAAGGAGTGAAGTTGGAGCCTCAAAAGATGCAAGCTATTACAAAATGACCTATTCCTAAGAAAATCAAGGTTCCTAGAAGATTTTTAGACTTACATGATATTATTGATAATGTGTTAAGAATTATGCATGCATTTCAAGTCCACTCACATATCTCTTGAAGAAAATATCATTTATATGGAATGATGAGGCTACTTTGGCATTCTCTCTTTTAATGGATTCCATGTCTTCTACGCCAACATGGTTGCACCTACTTTCGGTAAAACATTCATAGTAGAGTGTGAGGCACTAGGACAAGGAATTTACGTAACATTAACACAAGAAGGGATATCATTGGCTTTTAAAGCAAGGAATTCAAAGAAAATATTTGGTGAAATCTACGTATGAAAAATAAATGGAAGCAATATTACATGCAATAAAAAATGGGGATAGTATATCATTGGGAGGTACTTTAAAGTCAAGATATACCATGATAGCATAAAGTATTTTTTTAAGCTATGGATTTCATTGGAAGATTAACAAAAATGAGGAGAAAAAATGCAAAGTTTTAATTTTGAGATAATCTGCAAAAAGGGTAAGGAAAATTTAGTACATGATGCTCTTTCTAAAATAGAAGAGGCCTTAAATTTATATCCAAATACATTTTCTATTCCTAGGTGGCTAGAAGAAGCTTGCCATAATGGAAAAATGACAATATTACTAAACAAAAACTAAAATTTATAAAGGATGGGATGAACTCTATGGAGCATTGGGAGTGAAAGAGAGATATACTTTGGTGCAAATGTAGAATATTTTTATGCACGCAAGCATATTTGAATAAACAAATATTAAGGGAGTCCCATGTCTCTCTGATGGTAGGACGCAGGGTTCCTTAAAACATCTCAAAGGATCAAAAAACATATTTTTGGAAGGAATTAAGAAAGATATTCAAAATTTTGTAAGAGAAGGTCAGGTTTGCATAATAAATAAAAGAGAGATAGTAAAATCTCTAGGGTTACTCCAACCATTCCACATACATATTCAAAGACTAGAAGATATATCAATAGACTTTATTACAGGGTTACTGAAATATAAAGGTAAGTATTACATTTTTGTGGTCATTTATATAGACAAATTTTGTAGATTTTTTTGTAGAGCTCAAAGTACATAAACAACAAGCCAAGTGGCAGAAGTGTCCGTGAAAGAAATTCATCGTCTTCATGGTTTTCCTAAAGTAATAGTAACAAGAAACTTTTGGAAATAATTATTTAATATGAGTGGAGAAACACTAGCTGCCATGAGTTCTAAATATCAAACACAATCAAATGGTCAAACAAAAATAGTTAACAAATGTTTTTAAGGTTATCTAAAATGTTACTCTTTAGAAAAGAAACTTAGTATGCCATAATTAATAATCATTCCATGTTCACTTTTGTTAATAGGTTTATGTCAGACGATGATGCAGAGGCATTAGGCACTAGCCAGCAATGTAGGAGGTTTTGTCCACATGTTGTGGCTAGGAGGGTTCGAAAACATTTGAGTTGTAACAGCTAGGTGTCAATACCTTAGCTGACTGTATTACTTAGACTAGTTAGAGTTGTAGGAGTCGAACAGTTTCAGTTAGTTGAATTATTATAATTAGACCTTTTGATTTATAGAATGGTCCTCTCAGAGGAACCGAAGAGCCATATGTTATGTATATAAATTGTAATTCCTCGGATGAATAAAAGTAGAGAGGGAAGAGGAGAGTAAAGAGGGGATTTCTGCAATAAACCTCCGTGTGTGAACAATTGTTTCCAGTTAAATTATTTCCAAGCTTAGTTGCCATTGACTTATCTT